>PVJI01005964.1:77161-91297 GCA_004026765.1 Micronycteris hirsuta
AAAAAGAAAAACCCCATTCCCCAGTAAGGAAATATTGTTTGCACTATTTTTCTGTAACGCCAGCCAAGATATGCACAAGCAAGAGAAATAGAAAGCATTTGCTAAAATATTTGTAACAAATACTTATGTACAAAAAATTCACAAAAGACTAGTTCCCCCTTGAAGCAGAGCACATGGCAGTTGACACTGGAACAGATCAAACCACTGGCTGGGATTATAAGCCACGTACTGATCCAGAGGAAGAAAGTTACATGTAGTGGAGATTTTTCAGTTTGAACATTAACATTTCCAAAGTTTGGCAATATTTTCTTTTAAAATTATGCAAATTATGTAAACAAGAGGTACATTTTTAAATCGATCTACATGCAAAACTCCATGTCATGCAAGGACACCAAGCACCGAGATTTCTCTCTCACAGACAGAGCCCATGGTGTGCAGCACTCAGTTGAAGGAACAGCAATGGCAAGCAGGTGTGCCCAATTTAAGGTTCATTCACCTTGACTCAACCTGCCCTTTCCACTCCTGACTATAAAACCAGTTTTTGTTGAAAATCTACATAGGGAAATACTGTCCTAGAAAGCTAACCAAAATGTCTTCTTCCAGCCAACAGTACCTTTGCAGAAAAGGGAAGGGACAAAAACAAGTGGTAGAACATGATACACTACTTTTATATCACACAAATTTATTGTTCTCCATTACCAATATGGGCAAATCAAGAAAGAACACCTCATGCACTCTTTATGCTTTATGGTAAAGAAAGTCAAGAGGTATAAATTTGGATAAAATTTTGCTCTTCTGTGACATACAGATGAGTAGGATTGCTTCCATTTAAGTCACAAATATACATGGGTGTTTAGATATATACATGCACATTAAATATCACCCGTGTTTTATATTAGCTGCAAGTCTTCTGAAACACAGAAGGGAATTTTTATGGTTCAAACATAGGTTTAATGACAAATTACCCAAGTAATAAATGGATATCCTATGCAGTCACATGTTTACTTCAGGTACTCTTTATTAAGTAATGTCTAAGTTAAATTATGATTGCCTCACATAGCTTCAGGCCTTTATGAAATCACAACTGAAACTTACAAGTACTAGGGACATTTAATAAACGTAATGGCTCCTAGTTACCAAGTAACAGTAACAGAATGAAGCAGCCTTAAGCTTTGTGCAGGTACTATACGAACACAAGAACGAGCTCTTGGCAGTAGCACTGAACTACACTTTCTCCTCAAGCAGAGATGTAGTAAAAGCTGCTCAGCAATGAGACTTAGTCCCTGGAAATATATTCATAGGTATAAATAAAGTTACAAACTCCTTTGTTACAAAAATGTAATTAGGTAAATAATAGGACGTTAACAAATGCTTTGTCAATCTCTCAAAGGAGAAAGCACAGGAAAAGGAAAGTAGCTGGCCTATACCCGGCTCAAATTGTACAATCTTCTACCTATATATAAAACTGTGTGAAATAAAAGTAAGGATGTTTTATGTTCTGCTTGGCACTTTTGTACTCATCATTTTGTTTCTGAATCAAGTATATTAAATTAAAGCCAACCTACTACACATATAGAAAGCTACATATATCTATATATAAATATTTACATATGTATATATAGATACTTTCTTGTTATAAAAGATGAAGAAAAATAAATTAAAAAGCCAACCCCCTCCCTTTCTTCACCATATTGATATGCTCTTTCGTGTTGCTGTCCTTCAGACTTTAAAGTGCTACACTGAGTTATTGAGAGAATAAGAGTTCAATAACACTTAGTTGGCTTCATGAGGCTCATGTTGGAAAATGTGGCTTCACAGAGAAAAATACTTCCATTTAAATACACAGAGAGCATTGCTGGACGTCTTGAGCAGATCTTCAGAGATGGAGAAGAAAGCAAAAGTGTTGGGTGGTGCTCTGTGAAGAGAGTCACACGTCTACCACCATCTTTTTGTGGATATCTAGGCCGCCTACAACCTGCAACAGAACAGATCAAGCTTAGCCGTGCTGGAGACATTCCTTTCTACTAGTTTAAACACCTTACCAAAACTACAATATAAAAATACACTATTTTAACCATTTTCAGAAGCTGTGTTGCTTTTCAAAAGAAGTTGCATTGCATCTAGTTAGAATTTTCATGGCTTCTTTCTTCCAAGAACAGGCATTTTCTTGTGTTCTAGACAAGGGTTGGCAAACTTATTCCATAAAGGGCCCGATAATAAATATTTTAGGCTTTGTAGGCCACATATAATTTCGCTTGCATCTTCTTTTTTCACTTAAAATGCAAAAAACCATGCTTAGCCCAAAGATGTGCACAGCAGGCTTTGGCCAGGACCCCTACCTTAGTCCTTTCAGTGTAAGTAATTACCAGATGTTACCATAAAAGTTGTCCTCGAAAACCAAATATGGCTTCAGTCCATCTATTTTAGAAAATATTAAAGTACCACCAGGTCAATAAGATTTTCTGCACATTATTCAGCCACACTCGTGACTTTAACACTATGGATTAGTTAGGTCTTTTATACTTACTTTTTTAAAAAGTGTTTATACTTCTTAAAAAAGTATAGCATTTATATAAGTATTTATACTTTTTTATATACTTTATAAGTCAAATCTTTCTTGTCTGGCTTGTTTCACTCAACAGTATGTTTGTGAGATTAATCCATGTTGTCATTTATAGTTGCATCTGTATTTTTTTTTTTTTTTTGAGAGGGGAAAGGAGTAAGAAAGAGAGAGAAACATCAATGTGTGCTTGCCTCTCACATGCCCCCTACTGGGAACCTGGCCCACAACCCAGGCATGTGCCCTGGACTGGGAACTGAACCGGCAACCCTTTGGTTCACAGGCTCTCTGGAGCTCAATCCACTGAGCCACACCAGCCAGGGATCTGTATTATTTTTTAATTCAAACTTACTGCTTAAAATTTTATTCGAAAAATACAGGTTAAACAGCCAATTACTTGGACAACTTCTGCTATGAAAGCCTACTACCCTGCCCTCATTCTCTATTATTTTTACTGGGGAATGATTTTCAGCTGATTTTCAGTATTTACCTACAAATAACATTCCTATATCATCTTTTGTTGTACTCAAGGTTAAAAGCATTATATCTTGACTTCCCATTACAGAAGATTTAGCTCTTTCTCACATATCTTTCTATCTCCCTACCCCATATACTCCCCACCCCCCTTTCAATAGTTGTACCTTTACTTTTTAATTAGACAGAAACTCAGCATTTCAATTATGACTATGTAATACTATTTACAGCAGAACAGAAGCACATATTGTAACTTTTTTTCCCCTGAATATTTGTTTGGCTACAGTTAGTAATTATCTGATCTTTCCCTCTGCTGGGAGTTCCATGCATTTATCAAGTCAACCTCAAACTTCTGTCCTAAACACATTCATATATGTTACATAATTCTATCACTTTTATTGTCTTTAGATCACTCCCAGAGCTTTCCAACCTGCTCCAATCTAGGCCTGTCATCTCTGGATCTCCCTTCGCCATCTTCCTGGAGATTTCCTTCTCTCTCATGCTGGGTCCTCTGCTTCCTGGATCCCACATCATCTTTTTTGAGTTACAACCTTCTTGCTGGTGGGAGCACAGCCTTCCAGCACTTTCCCAGAGAGAGACCTTGCACACCTGAAAAGACCTTTATTCTTCCATTAGTCTGAGTTTGTAGAGAATTCTAGTTTGGAAATAACTGTCTCTCAGAACTGTAAAGGCCATGCTCCACTGTCGTCTTCTTTCCAATCTACTTCTGAGGACCTGCCACAATGAGTCTTGAGTCTTGTAGGAAGTCCCTCCCCCACTGCTGTACCCCAGCTCTTTGGGTATTTACAGAACCATTTATGTTTCCACTAAAATTTCATGACAAGAGACTTAGGTCCAGATTATTTTTATATACCGTGCTGGGTACTTAGTCTTTTCAAGTCAGTAAACGCATTACTTTTGGTTCATTATTTTTTATTCATTTTTGATGATTTCCTTCCCTCCCCTCCATTTTCTTTCTGAAACATTGAGCATTTAGGTGTTAGATCTCCTACAGTGATTCTCTAAATTTAAATTTCCTAAAACTCTTGTATATATTACGCAATTTTTGGCTCAAAGATTCAATATATTATATTCCTGAGAATAATGGCAGATTTTGTTTTACTTCTCAAGTTTTTACTGGGTTTGCAAAAAATTCTTCCAAGCTTCGTTTCTGGGCTTGGCTTCATCTTTATATTCCGTATTAGAAGTTCTCTTCTAGTGTCTGGTGATCCTTGGCTCTCTGCTTCTGTGGTAAGGCCAACTGCAACCTTCATGTATACGGTGGGGCTGCTGACTGTGGGCTACACTTTGAGTTGACTTGGTGGGACCTTTGGTTTGGGAAGATCAGATTTCCCTAAGAGGGCTATTCCTATCTTTTGACTGGAGGGAATAAGTCTATTTGCCAGGGAGTCTGGTCAGGAAGAAGGCTGGAGTTGTCAAAATGCAAATTTGTTTATTTTCACTTAATTCCTACAAACACATGCATGCGCGTGCGCGCACACACACACACACACCCCTTGCCCACATCTATGCCTCATTTCCCTACCTAGAGACTCTATTTCACCCTTTCTAATCTCCCACTAAAAGGCCAGAGAGTTTAAACACAATAGGAAGGAGACCTAGTATTCTCATCTCTTAAACAGACTTTAAGCTATTTCCCTATTTAAAGCCCCACCTTCACCTCCACTTTCAGTTACCTTGTGCCACCAATTTTGGGGCCTCTCTGCATTATAAACCAGGTTGCTTCTGAGCTTTCCAAGCTGACAGCTTAGAATTCCTATTTTCCTCTGTCTGCTTAGTCGGTTTAGTGACTCATAAATTGCCAAATTAAGTTGCTATCCTCTCTGCTGTTCACTATGTCCTTATGGGTTCATAATCTTTTCTTCTTAATCCATTTAATTTAATTAGCATTTTGAGAGGAAGTAAAATACCTATGTTCAATCCACCAACTTCGATCTTGTCACTATTTATAAATTTGTATATGTTAAGTAATCTGAAAATTTTAAAGTAGATATATACTATATGTTATCTTTTAAAACAGGTTTTCCCATCTCTTTCACTGTTATTGCTTGAGAAATCAGAATTTAAAAAACTCAATAAAGCCAAAATTACAGGCCTGATCAATGTTCAGGAAGGTTGATTTAAAACACAAAGAAAACATTTCTCCCTTCCTGACCTATGACCCTCAAAAATACAAATAAAAGCAATTTAACAAAAATACTGGAAAATGTACTCAAAGCTTAGCTTATGTCTTCAGTGTACATAGCATCATTTCTATGACCAAAGATCTACTTTAATTTCTGTCCCCCTACAGGTGATTTATATGTAATTTTAGGTTATATTTTATATTTATTAAATGCAAGTAATCTTCACTTATATACATTCCTCCCTTATCATTCTACCTGTTCCCTCAAGGCTTGGTATTTCTTTTCTTTCCTTCTTTTGAAAACTGGCTGCCCTCTATGATGCAATTTCCAGCCTGGTTTCATGGCCCACGCAATCGGAGGCCAATCCACGGGAGTCCTTCAGTTATCTCTGACAATGCTGAAGGACCTGGCAACAGATCAAAATCTCAAGTCTCAAGCCTAACACTCTTCCGAAAAAATCCAGCCTGTTTTTTAACTAGAGCAACCACCCTACTTTTTTGAAACAAAATGCGAAGACAGTATTCCCTTGAGATGAAGGAAGACACTTAAAAAAGGATAGTGTGAACTTCAACTTAAGAGCCAAAGTAGCTACCTCAGTCCTTACGTAACATGCAACCAAAGTAATTCCTTGTTCCTTGCATGATCTAAATTTAAAAAATGGAAAGAAAAAGAGGAGAAAAATCTTCCTGTGGGAGCATCCTGTCCATCTGAAAGCCATCAAAACTTTTTCCTTGTTACTTTTGCCGCTCCTCTGGGCTCCTGCAGTTAAAACCCTTATAACACATCAAAAAGCTCACATCTTTGCACAAGAGGCAGAAGCAGAGAAAAGAAACCAAGTGGTTGTGCTCCTATTCAGAAGCAATGAGTGGTGGGCAAATCCCTGGATCTACTGAAGAAAATTAGTAAACTGGAAGCTGAGCTGTTGCCCCACATCCCACCTAGAGTTAGTTTTCTAGGGCTTCCCAAAACTACAGTCCTACAGTTCCCACCTCCGCAGAGCCCTTGTCCCTGGACACAAGAACTACCCATCAGCAGCTTAGACAGGGAAGCCGGGGGGTGGGGGCACCACCATTTACACTGCCTAGTTGGAGAGTTTAAGATGGACAAGGGACTCCATCTCTGTTGTCCTCATGAAACCAAGCTTCTTGGATGCCTAGCTGAAACTCCTGAACATATATTTCCCACAAAAGGATTCTGAAACATGTTTATTTCTAAATGAATCTTAAGAACTGGTGCAATTTGGGGGACTAACAACTGTAAGTAAAAGTTGCCAGGAGAGGTCTTGTGGCATTTTATGAGACAATCACTGAGAATACTGGGGTGGGCAAAAGTAGGTTTACAGCTGCGCATACAGAAAATGCAGTAATTAGTAAATAACAATACAAGAATAAATTATTTCGCCTACTTACAATCGTAAATGTACTTTTGTCCATCCACTCCTGTATTAATTCTTGAGAATAATCATTGTTATTCACTAACAATTACAACAAAAACACTTCAAAACTTTAAATGGGAGCAATTAGGAAAAACCAGATATATAAATTTCTATGGCAAAATAACTATAAGAATTCTTTATTAAGTGGTTTTTAAATGTTTTTAAAATGAAACGAATTAAGAATCAGATGTTTTGTACGTACAGCACAGAATTCTTCAAAGGATATTCTTCCATCTCCGTCCTTATCTGCATTTATTATGGTTTTGTCTACAATTTGCTGTAACTGTGTATCTTTCAGATTGTTCCCCACCATCATCTTCAGCACCTGGAAGAGTTCCCCATTGGAAATATAGCCATCTTTATCCATGTCATAGATCCGGAAAGCAACTAAAAAAAGAGTAAGAAAAAAATCAATGGCAAGTATAAGGCAATCACAAGTGAATACTTTCACTGAGAGAGAAAATGGTTAAGTTGCCAAACATCTAGAATTGTAACTATGAGGACGGCTCCTTTCTACACACGGATGCTGCCTTTCAGTGTACTTAACATACATAACTGGCCAAGAGCATGCTGTAAGTGTAGTCTAAGGTAAATTATTTAAACTTGCTAAGCTTTTAGTTTCTGCACATATAAAACTGAGGCTAATAACAGTTCCTAGTTTCCAGGTTCTTCAGAACACTGAATGAAATTATACATGTAAACTGCTTAGAACAGTGTCTGACACATGGTAAAAGCTCAACAGACGGCAGCACTTGCTGTTGTTATTATTCTCATTTATATCAAAAGTTCATTTGCAAAGGATGTTTGCATATATCCTGTGCTTCAGAGAATGTTATTGAATAAACTGCCTCCCTAGTTAAGACCTGAATAATTTTAAAAGGTATCAGATATTCACTATAATAGAGGCTACCTATATAAACCAAAATAGTGGGCTTCTGGCTAAATAATTCTGAAACAGTATGTATAAACTAAGTTAACCTAGTCACATTACAATATTTTTCCCACTTTCATAAAAAAATAAAATAAAAACCCTCTTATCCAATATATGTAGTTTATATTATTATTTTGAATAGAAGAAAATTTATTTTCCTTCTACCCAAATGAAAAGCAACTATGACACATGGTTAAAAATTACTAGTAACAAATGTCCTAAAAGGGTTTTCTCCAGAATACAAAATTTCTATTATGTCTACTAAGGATGAGGAATAAAAGATATCTTTTAGAATATTTTAAAAAGAGGTTATAATGCAGTATGGGGTAGTTGTGGTATAAGAGAGAAAAACTCAGTGAAGAAAAGTACTTACACCTCAACTTCTGCTCCTTATCACCTTTGACACTGAACTGAGAGACTCCCTCAATAAATTCTGAATAAGAATAAAACATGTTCACAGGTCAGAAGTTTCAATTTTTTAAATAGAAAAACAACACATACCCAATACACACACAAAGAACACACGCCCACAAGAGTACATTTTCTTGTTGCAAAAGAAAATAATACTTAGCAATGTTTAAGATGGAAAGTGCCAAATTTGAAACCTCAACAAAAAAAGTTCTACATTTTTTTGGAATTTGAACTTGAAATTCTCTAAAGTTAAATATTTACAAATATTTATTACATATCATAGAGCATAACACTCAAAACCATGTTCTTTAAGCTATTTAACTTTCTTCTTTGAAAATATGACTACTAAAAGAAGGCTTTATAAAAAGATTATATATATTTGGTTTCCCAGAAAATAAGTTTGGATTTCTGGTTCCAAAATTTAGAATTATTTAGACAAACTATTGGAAGTTTTATGAAAATGGTAATTTTTCTTCACTGCCCATGAAACAGTGAATCATAATCACTTTTAGATCACTTCACTTACATAGCTCAGTTCCTGAAACTGAAATACCAAAATCTATTGATTCCCCAGTGGAAAGAAATGTTAATTTACTTTAAAACAGGGGTCCCCAACCTTCAGGCTGCAGACTGGTAGGGATCCAGACCTGTCAGGAACCAGGCCGCATAGCAGGAGGTGAGATTGAATATAATACGCTTGAATCATCCTGAAACCACCCCCTCCCCTCAACCTGGTTGGTGGAAAAACTGTCTTCCAGGAAACCTGTCCCTGGTGCCGAAAAGGTTGGAGACCACTGCTTTAAAGTACAGAATCGAGTATAAAATTACGCATCATGTTTATGATGCATGTTAATTTGAAAATTAACATCAGCAAAAGCACCGCCACGTGTCTTTGTGAAATCTACACGAAATAAATTGATCCTTTTTGGTAATACCCATACCCTTATTACTACAGTTTATTTTTTATTGATGACTTAGTATACACCTCATTCTGTATAAAAGGTTTAAAAAATGTCGCTTCTAATGTGATGTCTCCCTAAAGTGAACCAAGTTTCTCAAAACAAAGGAAATACTAAATCTCATTTTTTTAAAATTACTTTAAAGGACAATTTAAACATTTATTAACCAAAAACTAAAATATCTTACTTCAGTAAAGTTCATATCCCACAGATTTTGAGATTTTAACATAATCTATGATTATAAGGTTACCAATAATATAAAGGCATTGAAACACTAAAATTTTTCCAACACTGTTGTACATATAGCTGTAAGACCGTAATTTGTGATGTTAAAACTGCTTTCTTACCTTTGAAATCTACTTCTCCGTTTCCATCTGTGTCAAATATATCTATTACTCGCTGTACTAAAGGGTTCTGTTGTAACTCTGGCAGAGACATGAACTCTTCCACGCTCAAAGAACCAGAATTGTCCAAATCAAGCTTCTTAAATCTCTTTCCTAGCCTTTTAATTTCATCAGCATCAACTAAAAACAAACAAACAGAGTAGTATAATTTACAAAATGATTTTATAATTAGAAGGAAAAAACATCCAGCAGTTAACCATTTAATTTCCAATTTAAAGAGTTAAATATACTGTTGACTAGTCCCTTATAACAGAGAAAGTACATCATACATATTTTTATTTAATTACCCTTTTGTTTGTCTGCACCTGCCATAACATACAGCCAACAATATGCTGAGCACATCAAAGTATCAAACAGGATTGACAATGCTAAGCTGATAGTGGAAGTCAGGTGGCTCCTACCAGGCAGGCGAAACCAATCTCTGCCCTGTACCTAAGCACCTTGACTTTCACTTATCTTTTTACATTTGAATTTTACTTTATTTCTAATAGTTCAGGATTCAAAATCTGAGCACAGTTCAAAATTCAAAGCCTCCCTTTCATCCCATCTTTTAGATATACAATTCCCCTTCTTGGAGGCAATTTAGCCAGTTTTTTAAATATTCTTCCAGAGATATTCTTTCCTAAGTACAAGCAAATAAAACATAGCTTTGGCTTAAAAAACAAAACAGTAAAGCAGCCCACAACCCACAAAACTAAACTTAAAAATGTTTGCATTAGTTTATAATTAATCTATCAAAATTCAGCATCAGGTCTCTTATCATAATGCATTTTTGAAAAAGATTTCTTCACTTTCTTCTAAGTTATATTATTATTTTCACTCCTTTAAAAAAATCAGACTAATTCACATAAGTAATTTTTATCATGGCTTAATAGAAATAATATAAATATAGAGAAAATTAAATTTATTTCTTACAGTTCTGGACGCTAGAAGTCCAAGACCAGGGTGCTACCATGATGGTGTAAGGGCCCTCTTCTAGAACATATATCATGTACTAAGTATACATGAGTTAGGTCCACAATACAAGAGACTGAGATTGAAACTGTTTTGAAATTTCAAATATATATGGCACCCTCATTATAAAAACTTAAAAGGTAAAGTCTATATTTTTAAAACCTAAAATTATTGTTTAAGTGGAATAGGAACTATAATTTTATCTGTACTACTAAAGCACACACTGTATACAACTACAAGATGCTGCTCCAACATGAATTTGTTTCATAGTAGTTGGTAGAGAAGTATTATCAGTAGAGAACAGAAATGTCATTGATTCATAAGGATTTTTTTTTTAAACCCTCACGTGAGGACATTTTTTTCATTGCTTTTAGAGAGACAGGAAGGGAGAGAAAGAGGGACAGAGACAGAGAGACATTAACCTGAGAGAGAAACATCGACTGACTGTCTTCTCAGCATGCACCCCAACCAGTGATCAAACCCACAACCCGCATATGTGCCCTAATCAGGAATTGAACCCATGACACTTGGGTCCACAGGGCAACACTCCAACTGAGCCACACTGGCCAGCGCTATTCTCGGAGGGTTTTTCCTGCAATGTTATAAAGGGACAGGGACAAGTATTCTCAAGCTAAAGAGAAAGTCTTAATAAAATATGAAAACCTTAAAAAAATGAAAAATAAAAAGTATCTCTCTTCAGAGAAATAACAGCATGTTTAGTGGCTTTAAGAACCCTGAGGCTTTTCAACATTGTTATCCGGTGAAAACTAAAGGTACAAATGAACAAGCTGCAAAGACAACTCTCATCTTCCCCTTCTGCTGGCCAAATATCCCCACATCCTGAAAAAGCAATTAACAAAGGTGACTATATCCTGGTTCGTTATTTAATTTTTACAAAATTAGTTCCTGCTGAAGCAAATGCCCTCAAGAACCTGCATCTCAAAAATGGGAAGCACGAGCCCCAGTGTAAGGCTAATACATGAATGGCTATGGGCTTCATGTGTTAGTATTTTAAAGGTCAAACTGGTTTTTGTTAGTACTCTGTTAGTACAAAGCTGCATCAGGAGTGGTCTACCCTATCCATATTTTTCCCAGACATGATTTTGGAGCATGTAAGGCTATTCAGGAATACATAAATACTGTATTATGCCAGAAATGCCTCTATGTTCTTTAATGACTGATCTAAATCCTGATTCAAACAGCAAAATACAGATATAATAACCCAATCAAAACTTCAAATATACACTGCATGAACACATTAACTTCACAGAACATTTTATCCTTTTACTGAAGAATATTCCTTCTTTAATGAAATAAATAAATGGATAATAGTAGAACTGTTCAAATAAACCTTATTTTCCATGATACAATTACATACTTTTACTCCTGGAGGAAACAAACTTAAAAAATTAAATCCTACACATGCTTTGGACTTACATACATGTCTCGCCCACCTCAAGGCAGAGTCCATGACTTTTTTCAATAGTGTTCTATACATTGCATAAAAGCGTAAGAGGTGCTCAATAAAGGTTTTTATTTTTATTTTTTTTAGGATATTATTTATTTACTTTTAGAGAGAGGGGAAGGGAGAAAGAGAGGGAGAGAAACACAAATGTGTGGTTGCCTCTCACACCCCGCCCCTCACTGGGGACCTGGCCCGCAACCCAGGCATGTGCTCTAGACCGGAAATCAAACCAGAAACCCTTTGGGTCACAGGCCAGCACTCAAGACACTGAGCGACACCAGCCAGGGCGCTCAATAAAGGTTTTAAATGAGTATTATTGCTAAGCGTTTTAGTTGGATTTTAAACTTAATGATCAAAATGCCATCAGTATTTGAAGTAAAACTACTTATCTAACCAGACACCGATCAGCAAACCTTTCAGAACAGTTTCTCAAAGTTCACAGACATACCTGAAAGCTACCTCTTCATGCTTGCCTTAATTTTAGGTACATACCAAGGAGAGTTTACTATTTTCTTCTAACAATCTTTAGTTTGCCTTTGTTTTAAACTACAGACTACAAAAGGTGATGAGGAAATTGAACATAACAAATGACTAAAGTAGATTACAAGTGGAAAAGGAAAGACTACAATGTCGCAACAAACGGCATGCAGACAAATCAGTCATTTCATTCAACAATCGCTGGAGTATATCGTTAATGGAAAAGAGGAAAGGCAGAAATACAGTGCCATAATATTTATGGAAACGATCTGTGATATTCCATTTAGTGAGGAGGGTACATGAGGTAAGTTTAGAAACTTGTAAGACTGAAACTGAAATGCTTAAAGCATTATGTTTCAATGACCTGAAAAACCCCACTAATCCAGAAGACAGCATTCCATAGTCTTAATAAATAAGGAATATTAAGAATAATTTAAAAAAATCATAAATCATCAAATATACTTGGCTCAATCCACCCTTCCTGCATTGTCAAATAGTAATCTTTCTAAAAGTTATATTCAGCCAAATCGCTTGCTCTTGTGCTTACAGGATAAAAAGTCTTAGGCCCTTGATAATATTTAGCCTCAATTTAAATTTCCACCCCCCCATTACCTTTACCTTAGTTACGATGCTCTTTGCACAATTCTTCGACAGCATAAATTTTATGCATGCATTTCCTTATAAATCTGCTGGAATGTCCTTAACCTCAACACTCCATTTATGAAACCCCTATTAATTTTCCTGATTGAATAAAAGGAGATATTAACTATATCCTGCTGTTATGAGTATCATGAACACACTCTCTAGCAAAAGTCCTTAAAAAGCAGTATTTAAAATCTATGCATTTTCTTCTGTTTTCAATATCATATGAAATATAATAAAATTTGTTGACACCTGTTCTGGATGAGTAGTTTAAATCTTCCTCAAGGCAAAGCAAGGTGCCAGTGATGATACCTTGGTTGACAATAAGTGGCTCTTTAAAAAGCCCCAGAAGTGTGGCTTGGGGGGAACAAACTCCATCTAACCTTCCATTCACCGCCACTCTCACATGCCCCATGTGGTCACAGCTCACCTTGAGCTTCCTTAAGAAGTCAGCGTAGTTTAAAAGAAGGCAGTTACCTATTCTCCAACCACTCATTTATTTCTCCTTCTTGCCCCTCCCTTCCTGCTTGGACTGCGATGGTGGTGAGTCAAACACACTACCTTACGCAGTGCTTACTATCTAGTTAGGGCTAGCTGAGCAACGAAGGAATCTGTACCTAAATAAAATGAGTATTTTAAAAAGCCAAGATCTAAGAGAGCTAGCTTTCTAGAACAAAAGGTAAACATTCCTTTTTTAGGAATGGAACAGTGACTTATTTGGTTGTTACTGTCGGGACAGAAGCAGTTATTCAGCACTCCCACTTGCCAGCACTGCAGACTAGATGAGTTAAAGAATTAAAAGTATCCTAAAGTACAAAACAGGTCTCAAGTCTTGAAATACCAGCATTTACCAATCGCCGACAAATTAAATGCAGACTCTACGACAGATCAAACCCATCGTGGCAGCGCCATTAAATGTTTCAGATCTTCACTTAGTACAAGTTAAATATTAAAGAACAAATTCCAACTTTTGGCATCAAATTTCATCAAAGATTTTTCCTACTGCTTGGGATCACACTCCCTTAAAAACAGATGGAACAACAACAACAAAAAAAACAAACCACAAACCTCACCCTCCTGACTCATCTTGTGACTCAGATACTCTTTTTCATGTGTTTTGCCAAGTTGAAACACAGTATTCTACTTTTTGTAAGGATACCTTTGGAGGATCCTTTTGTAAGGATACTGTCTTTTTGCTACTTTGTTTCATTTAAATTAAATATTTAAATGAAAAAAGTAGTGAAATAAAGAATCTCATAAAATCACATATGGGGGGG
>PVJI01005965.1:0-91160 GCA_004026765.1 Micronycteris hirsuta
TGGGACGTTTACAGATGTCCTGGAGGTTTCTGAGCCCCTCCTCCGTTTTTTGAATTCTTGTTTCTTCATTCTTTTCTGGTTGGCTGTTTTTTTCTTTCTGCTGGTCCACTCTGTTGATTTGAGCCCCAGTTTCCTTCTTATCCCTATTGGTTCCCTGCAGATCTCTCCTCATTTGTTCAAGCAATTTCGATAATTTTTCGTGAAATTATGTAAGCATCCTTATTACTTGGGTTTTGAACTGTACATCTGATAGGTTGGCTGTCTCTTGGTCGGTTAGCTCTGGAGCTTTGATCTGTTCCTTTCTTTGGGCCATTTTTTTTCCCTCGGTGAGCCTGTTACTGTAAAGGGGGCGGAGTCTTGGGGTTCCCCTGTGCAGGGAAGCTCCCCGTAGTTGTGCTGTGACGTAGCCTGTGGGGGCGGGACCTGAGAGCACAATGGCGCCTGCTCCGCTCTCCGCACCGCCTCCTGCAAGCAATTCGAGCCCCTCTGTGCTGGCTCAGAGGGTCGCTCCGGGGTCGGTGGACAGGTTGCACAGCTCCAATCCCCCGCGGGTCTCCCCAGCGAACTTTCCTGTGACGCCAGGAGTTCCTCCCGCCGCCGACTCCACCCCCACAGGTGCTCTCAGTCTGCGCAGATGGGTTGCGCCCTGCTTTCTCTCCCAGTCCGTCTGCCCACAAATGTGGACCTGCCCGGTCCACCAGTCTCAGCCCCGCTGGGTCTGGATGAGCCGGGCGCTGGCCACGCTTTGGTCAGGCACCCCCGTCTCAGTGCGCTGCAGCCCCGCGGGAACCGCCCCTCTAACCGCGGTCCTGCCGTCTGCTCACCAGCTCGCTGTGGAGTCGCTGCGAGCTCTCCCTCCGCCCTGCTCCTCCCGGCTCACCAGACTGGACGAATGTATCTTCTTTAATTTCTTGGTTGTGGGACTTCCCCTCAATTCGATTTTCTGTCAGATCTGGCTGTTTTTGGTTGTGTAAATTTCTGATTTTTTCCTTGTTTGGTTGTGCGAGGTGGCACGGTGCATTCACCTATGCCGCCATCTTAGGAAGTCCGGATTCCCTCACTTTCTTAAGGGACTCAGATGCTCTAACCATGTATGTACCAAGGCTGCTTTTTAAAAGTAACATTGTAATTTTAGTACTACTTTAAATAAACCTGAAAAACGATCATTTGATTTAGGTCTTTAAAGTGAAACTTGAGCATATAAAACTTAGTAAAGATAGTTTTATTCTTTATGTGGGATGATAACATCTCAAAGAAGATAAACCTTTTAAACTCAGATATGTAACAAATAAAGGAATTGGCTTTGTCAAAATTTTTGGAGATAAAATTGACATTTAAGGAATTGACTTTTTTTTGTATCTGACTTAGGTATTGCATAATTATAGCTAGTAATCATTATTATAGTAAAGTACTTTCGGGTTTGATTGAATTTATTTTGTCTACCTTTTTTTAGTCTTTTTGATCTCACATGTAATATAATTTAGCCTTCAAGTATTTTGTTTCAAAGTGTTGAATACTATTTACTTTAGAACAAGAGATGATGTTAAGTCTCAGAACTTGAAGCTCAAGGTCTTTGTGTGACCAAAATCAAAATTTTCCTCCTTTTTTTAGAGGTTTTACCTATTTTGTTTTTGCATTAGGTGTCCCCATCCCAACTCCCCCACCCCAGCATCATCCTATATTTGTTTTGATAAAATGATAAGTAGGAATGATTTGTAAGAACTTCCTTAATGTAGACTTGTCAGAGATTCTTTTTTAGTGTAAGCATATCAGAGATTCCTTTTAATTCAAGATCATTAAATTTTGCTATGTATCTGCTAGCTAATGTATGCCCTTCACGGCATAGGTCAGACAGTTCAGAAATTTTGTACAAAAATTTTCTAGTGATTCTCTTTGAATCACTAGATAAGATTTGAAAAGGTTTAACACTTGTAATTTCAAGGGAAGTTAGAATAGTAATGCAGTTTGAAGGATTTAAAACCCTGCTAGAATAATTAAAAATCAATCATGCCATCCAATATTGTGGCATTAAAGGTATATGCCAACTCCAAACCTTGTGGTGGACAAAAAAATTATTTTTTAAATACTTACATATTGGCCAAATTTGTTTCCTATTGGCCAGGATTTTGCATTTTAAAATTGGTCAGAATTTGCACAGTAATGGCTGGCCAGTGTTTGTGTGTGTGTGCACATGTATACTTATGGGTACAAAATTCATTACCCAACACCTGCAACCAATACAAAATAATACTGAGAGCAAATTATAATTGAAAAACTTTTTAAATGATGAAAGTTCACTACCAAGTCCACCATGGTAACTTTTCCAGTTTCCATTATTTAATACCACTTATTTCTGACTCAGGTAAATGCCATAAAAATTTTCCAGTGTACCAATAACTTCCATGTTATGACCAGGTTTCACATGGAAGACGGTGTTCAAATTTACATAATAAATTAGATTGAATTTTTAATATTTGGAAATAGGGCATCTTTAAGTCCATTGATAAAGATTGCTTATTTTATTGGACATTGTTTATCTTATGTGAATTAATAGATTTTTTAAAGTAACCTTGAAGTATTAATTATCCCACAAAGTCAAAAGTTTTTAACGTGCTTAGTTACAGTAGCATATGAATGCTGTGTTGAATATCTCATTTTTGTTTAAAAAGTTTATATCTGTATGTCAACCAAGAAGTGGAGCATGGAAAATACAAAATAGTTTTATGTCATACTCTGGTTTCTCTTCAGATCGTATAAATCTTTCGCCTTTTACAAAATAGTTTTATGTTGCAACTTAATTACATAGCTGATTTGTGAGTTTCCTCAATTTTCTTAGGAAAAATACTAGCTTATTAGCAAGAAATATGGCAAGTTACTTGAAATAACATTAGGTGGTAAAAAGCAGGTGACTAGAAACGTGACAGGAATGTCTACCTGAAGTAGGAAGTCCCACAAGGTAGTACTTGAGAATCAACCGATGTAGACAGGATGGGTCACAAGGCACTGTAAGACGTAGGTACTTAAGGATTTTTGACTGGAAGTACACATTCTTTATCAGTAATAAAAATTATATAATCTAACTCTTAAATATTTCCTGTGTAAATATTAGTTTCAGTTAGCACAAGGCCAGCACAGTGGTTTTAAACTACACTTAATATATTTGATCAAGTAATTCAATAATGTATACTTAAGTAAAATAACTTGAATGTTTTAAAAATGCTTCTCCGAAATGAGTGCATTTTGTTCACTTGGGTTGACAATAGGGGCTTAGTTATTTTTCACTTAAGATTATCTTCTTGTTCTGCTTTGAAGCATTCATGGAGAGGTTGGACTCTCCTGAACCCTGATTAGTGATTTGTCCTGGAACAATTCATGTTGCAAACAAATGTCTCAGGAATTACTCCTTGAGTATAAAAGGTCTCCAAGCACAAAATTAAATCAAGGAAAGAAGTGAAGGAAGACATGTACTCTCCCAAATCCCTCTTATGAGTCTTTAAAATGAATTCTAAATTTAAGGGCTGCAATATCTCAGAATTTGTATCTGAATTTTGTGAATTTATTGTATATACAAAAATAATATTCTCAGGTGTAACCTTCAGCCTAGAGAAATGAGCCAACCCTAATCTCAAAGTATAATAATGCAATCAGACAGCTTTTGAAACTCAGAACTTAAAAAAAAAAAAAAAAACGGCTTTTGTGGCCAGAGTTCCAATGTAAACATATAAAACTAATGTTACTTTGCACATTGCAAGTCCTTTGGCCTTCCAAGTTGTGCAAGTAGGAGGAGAGGAGCGAGGCAGTTCGCCACCTCTCCAGCCACCTTCAACCAGCAGTGGCAGGTGGTATGTTGATAGCATCAACCCAGCCAGGAACCACGTAAGCAATGTCCGCCCAATATCTTGAGCAATGTATTTGTTGTATTTAATCGTTTTATGGTCCCAACTCAATTTTTAGAGTAATGAGTGGAAATATATAGTTCTTTCTAGAAACCTCTTTTGTGTTTTGTTGGGTAACGATTGATCTATAGATTAGTGGCTTTTAACTGAGAAAGGGAACCTATCTTGGACCTGTTAAAAGTGAGTTGTATTATGAACAGATAACAGACTACAAACTGATGTACTTCACTGGGTAGGATAGGGATCATATTTAATTAAAACGTGGGTCTCTCCCCTTTCCCATTATTGTCTTCAACACCAGGAGGCAGGAAAGAAATCTAGAAGTGCTAGACTCTAAAAGGAATACGCTCTTTCTGTAACCCCTTCATTAAGTATCTGTTTATTTAACATTTATTGTGCATACTGTGTGCTAAGGTTGAAGGATACCATGAGGAACAAATTATTCCTGTGCTCAAAGTGCTTAACTCTCTGTGGAAAGGCAGATGAATAAAATAATTTCAGATAGAGGAAAATCTAACAATAAAGGAAAGTGGGGGAAGCATTTCTGAGGCTGTGAAAGTTGATTTCACACATGAATGAAGAAAAAGAACTGGCCGTGCAAATCTAGGGAAAGCAGCCCAGGCAGAGTTTAAGTCTACCTGAAATGGAATGGGTACACCAAAATCAAGCAAGGGAGAGGGGTGTTAAACAGGATTGGAGAAGTGGCCAGGGGCCAGACAATGGATAGTTGATGGTTTGAGGTAATGAGATGATGATTCTAAATACAATGGGAAGCCATTGGAAATTTAAAATCTGACATACTGGTGGTTTTAAAAGATGATTGTGAATACTGTGTGGAGAAATAATTATATGGGACAATAGTGTGATCAGGGAGACCAGCAGGAACACTTTACAGAGGTCTGGCTGAAAGATGATAAGACTTTCAGACTAGGATTTGGAATGAAGTGCACAGAACTGTCGTAGACCAATGGGATTTGCTTATGAATTGGAATAGACGGTTGTAAAGGAGAAAAGGGTGGTTTCTAAGTTTCTTACTGAACAATTGGTAGAGACTTGTATTGCTAAAAGAAATGGGAAATGGGAAAGCATATTTGTAGCAAATAAGGCAGAAGAGACAAGTGGACTACAAGCTTGAAAATGAGCAGTAGTATAGCAGAAGTTAGGTATTTTTACGTGGAATGATCAGCTGAACGCTGCTGAGAGCGTAAATAAGTTGGCAGGGAAGAGTCCTAGGATCCAGCAAGAAACAAGTCTTTGGAAATACTAATGAGTATTTTCAGCTCTTCTATTGGACTGTGAGAAACTTCTTTAAACAGTCACTATCCTTAATGTCTCATTATAAATTGAAGGTTTTTTTCCAATCCATCCTTTTTTATATTTTCCAAATGTTAAACAGGATAACAGGAAAGTTTGAAACAGCAGCACCTAACTCCAGACATTAGTAATAAAGAGCCTCCTACAAAGTGTCTCTTCCTATAAAATTTTAATACCCATTTTTCCCTTTCCAACACTAGATAAGCATTTAACTTAATTTTTTTCTTTGATGTCCATTAACTATGAAGTTGCATAATATCCATGGTTTTACCTAAATTTATACCCCTACAAAAGCTGTCAAACCTTTAAGCAGACTCATTAAGAAAAAAAGAAGGCCCAAATAAAATCAAATAAAAGAGAACTAACAACTGACACCAAAAAAACACAAAGGATTCTAAGAAAATATTGTGAACAACTATATGCAAACAATTGGACAGCCTGAATGAAATGGATAAATTCATAGAACATACAATCTTTCAAAACTGAATCAGGAAGAATCAGAGAATCTGGACAGACAGATTATAACTAGTGAGATTGAAGCACTAATAAAAATGTCCAACAATCAAAAGTTCTGGACCAGATGACTTCACAGGTGAATATTGCCAAACATTCGAAGAACTAACACCTCTCCTCAAACTATTCAAAAAAATTGAATAGGAGAGAAGGCTCCCAAGTTCATTTTAAAAGGCTAGAATTATCCTAATTCCAAAACCAGATAGACTACCAAGAAAGAAAATTATAGGCCAATATCCCTGATGAACATAGAAGCAAAATCCTCAACAAAGTATTAGTGATTCAGCAATACATTAAAAAGATTACACACCATGATCAAGTGGGACTTATTCTGATGATGCAAGGTTGGTATAATATCCATGAATCAAGAAACATGATACACCACAAAAAATGAACGATAAAAGACGACGTGATCATATCAATAAATACAGAAAAAGCATTTGATAAGGTTCAGCACCCATTTGTGATAAAAACTCAGCAACTGGAAATAGAGGGAATACACCTCAACATAATAAAGGCCATATATGACAAACCCAACATCATACTCAATGGGCAAAAACTACAAGCATTTCCCTTAAGATCGTGAATATGACAGGGATGTCCACTTTTACCACTCTTACTTTTTTAAAACAACTTTTAAATTAAAAAAATAAATAGAAAAAAACTTACAGGATAAGGATATAAAGAAAGAAAATGGGGGAACTTTTGGTCCTCACATAATCACACTGAAATTACGATTAAGCTGTCTAACAACCATCATTCAGAACCATCAGAAATCAAGCTGAATGGAAGTCCTACAACTATGGAATTAAAGAAGAATCCACATCAAGACTGGAAGGAGAGCCCGGGTGGTGTAGCTCAGTGGATTGAGCGCGGGCTGGGAACCAAAAGGTCCAGGTTCGATTCCCAGTCGGGGCACATGCCTGGGTTGCAGGCCAGGTCCCCAGTGAAGGCCATGTGAGAGGCAATCATACATTGCTCTTTCTCCCTCCCTTCTCCTCTCTCTAAAAATAAATAAATAAAATCTTAAAAAAAAAAAAAAAAAAGACTGGGAGGAGAGGTGGAGACACGGAGCCAGCTGGTTCCACACTCACATGTGGTGGATAAAAATCAGAAGAGACATTAGGAGCAAGGGGTCCCAGCCCCATACCAGGCCGCCAGCCCAAAGCTCCAGTGTCAGGAAGAGAAGTCCCTGTGGCTTCTGCCTATAAAAATCTTCAGGGAGATTGAGGCTGTGGAAGACAGAAACTGCCGCAGTCTCGGGCAGTTCCTCTTAAAGGGCCCACATGGACTTGCTCCCTTTGAGCTCCAGCACAGGGAGCAACAAATTGAAAGGCATGAGAGACATATGGGGAGGAACTGAACTGTCGTCCAGCATTAGGGTGAAGCTGGGAGTCAGACAGAGGTGCTGACAGATGCCATTGTTCCTTTTCTGAGCCCTCCCACCACAGAGCCATCAGGCAAGTGTCATACCTGAGACTCTTATCAACCTGGCTCATGCTGTTTGCCCCACTCTGGTGATTCCCTGAGTCCCTACTCCACCCAGGTTACAGGCCCACCCAAGCTGTTTCCAGAGGCTTTTCTATGTGAATGGCTTGTCTTGGCCAATGCTTCAGATTTTCCTAAATTTTCTCAAACAAGCAGCATCTAGCTTCGGCAAACCCTATACCTCTTGCTAACTTGCCCCAGGCTTAGCACTAGTAGCAGCCAGCTATGATTCACAGCTTGGCCTTGCCTGGGCATCTCCAGACCCAGCACAAGTAGCAGCCATATGCAGATTACTTTGTAGCTTACTCTGTGTGACCCCCGACAGAACACAGTTGCTGGCTGACCTTGGTAATCTCAACAGCTATCAAGCCTCAACTAAAACAGGAGGGTATACACAGTCCACATGGTGGATAACCTTGAGTTCCCAGCTTGGGTCATAGGGGAGACTGTGCCATTGGACTCTACAGAACACCTACTACATTAGGCCACTCTACCAATCCTGGGAGATGTAGCGGCTCTACCACCTAACACATAGGAACAAACAGGGAGGATGCCAACATGAGGAGAGAAAGATACATGGTCCAAATGAGAAAACAGGACAAACTTCAGAAAAAGAACTAAGCAAAATGAAGACAAACAATCTACTAGATGCGGAGTTCAAAACACTGGTTATAAGGATGCTCAAGGAACCTAGTGAGGACCCTAACAGCGTTTAAAAAATCCAGTCAGGAAGCCCTGGCTGGTGTAGCTCAGTGGATTGAGCGCAGGCTGGGAACCAAAGGGTCCCAGTTCGATTCCCAGTCAGGGCACATGCCTGGGTTGCGGGCCAGGTCCCCATGAGGGCCATGTGAGAGGCAACCATACATTGCTGTTTCTCTCCCTCCCTCCCTTCCTCTCTCTCTAAAAATAAAAAAAAATAAAAAAAAAATCCAGTCAGGAACAAAGGAAACACTAATTGAAATAAGAACAATTTACAGGGAATCAACAATGGAGTGGAAATGAAGTTGAGAATCAAATCAATGATTTAGAATATAAAGAAGCAAAAAAACAACCAATCAGACCAGCGAGAAGAAAAAAGAACACACAAAAATTAGGAGAGTGTAAGGAGCCTCTAGGATAACTTCAATTATACCAACATTCACATCATCGGGTTGCTGGAAAAAGGAGAGAGAGCAAGAAATTGGAAACCTATTTGAAAAAAATGACAGAAAAATTCCCTAACTTGATGAAGAAATATACATACAAATCAGGAAGTGCAGTGAGTCTTAAACAAGATGAACCCAAAGAGGTCCACAATCATACGCAGCATAATTAAAATGCCAAAGGTTAAAGACAGAGAATCTTAAAAGCAGCAAGAGCAAAAGCAGTTAATTACCTGATGCAGACACTGGCCTGCAGTGTCCTCGGCGTCATGGCTGTGACACGAGACAAATTCACACGGACTACCGAGTCCTGTGGAGGAAAATGGAAGGCATGGCCACTCTCTCAAGGGGAGAGTGCGCCAACCCTTGCCTTGACAGGCTTTTATTGCTTTTCTGGGTACATTACATGGAGGATGGTTCCCATTTACCATGCACAGGTTCACTGTAGGTGATCACCTTTTACAGATAACAAAGGAAAGAATGTGGCTAATTACTTCAAAGAGGAGGATGTTACAGATCCAGGGGGAAAGTGGTTGAACTGGTTACACTCCATACTTGGGAGGTTTAGCACAGACTTTTAGGAAGTTACTTAAGAGATATGCAGTAAACATTTGTTGCCTCAATCCAGGGTGAGGGAGCTTTAGCAAAAGCAAGTCTCATAGCAGCCTGGGTACAATGCAGGCCTGATTCCCCACAGGAGAACCCATCCGTGGGCGTGGGCGCCATGTCGCTCTCCACTGGCCCCTCTGAGTGGGAGCTGGGCCCGTGCCAGGCAGAACGGTCTCCCATAATCACCTACAAGGGAGTTCCCATAAGACGGTCAGCTGATTTCTCAAAAGAGACTTTGCAGGCTAGAAGGGATTGATAAGAAATATTCTAAGTGATGAAAAGCAAGGACACACAACCAAGATTGCTCTGCCCAGCAAGGCTATCATTTAGAATTGAAGGACAGATAAAGAGGTTCCCACACAAATAAAAGCTAAAGGAGTTCATCATCAGCAAACCAATCTTACATGAAATGTTAAAGGCTTTCCTTTGATAAGAAGATCAAAAATATGAACAATAAAATGGCAATAAATACATGTCTATCAACAACTGATTCTAAAAAACAAAATAAACAAACAGAACAGACACAGAATTATAGATACAGAGAACGTTTTGATGGTTGCCCGATGGGAAACAGGTTCAGGGAGATGGGTGAAAAAGGTGAAGGGATCAAGAAGAACAACTTGGTAGTTAAGCATAGTCATGGGGATGTAAAGTACAGCATAGGGGGTAGAGTAGCCAAAGAACTTACGTATGCATGACCCACGGATGTGGACAGTGATTTGGTAATTGCCTGAGGGAGGAGGGGTGTTGGGTAGAGGGGGGGAAAACTGTAATATTGTAATAGCATAAACAATAAAATATATTTTTAAAAAAGGAAGAAAATGTTTTATTCAGCTGTATACTGTTTGTTTTAAGCTCGGTGTTATTACAAAAGCTAAAAACTTTTAAAATTTTAATTTTAAAAAGGGAAAATGTTATAGTAAGCTAAGGTTAATTATTGAAGAAAGAAAAATGTTTAATTTGGTGTAGCCTAAGTGTACAGTATGTACATCAACAGTAGTGTAAGGCAATGTCCTAGGCCTTCACATTCACTCATCCACTCATCCAGAGCACCTTCCAGTCTTAAAAGCTCCTCATGGTAAGTGCCTTATACAGAAGTACCATTTTTTATCTTTTATGCCATATTTTTACTGTACCTTTTCTATGTTTAGAAAAACACGCATTCTTACCACTGTGTCAGACTGCCAGTGCCCAGAGCAGTAACAGGCTGCACAGGCCCCCAGCCTGGGGCGAACAGTCTGTGCCCTGTAGCCCACATGTACGGCAGGCCGTGCCATCAAGGCTTGTTGAAGTGAACTCTGTAGTGTTCGTGCAGTGATGTCGTGGCCTAGGAATGCATTTCTCAAAGCACGTCTCCCTCATTAAGCAATGCATGACTCAACAAGAAAACATCTCAACTTAAAATGGTCTTAAACCCAGTAACTGGTGTTTTTCTTAGTAAAAGAAGAGGGACATGTAGACATAGAAGCAGACAGAGATGAAGGCAGTGTGAAGACAGGGGCAGACAATGGAATTTTGCTGCCACACTCCAAAAAATGCCAAGAGCCATTAGAAGGGCAAGGAACAAAGTCCCCTAAAGGCTTTGGAGAAAGTGTGGCCCTGTCAATGCCTTGATTTTAGACTTCCGGCTTCAGAACTAAGAGAATAAACCTCTGTTGTTGTAAGCCACCAAGTTCGGGATGATTTGTTATAGCAGTCCTAAGAAACTGATACCCCATTCATTATATTATTCTTTAAAGAATAACTTGGGGAAATACATGGCTGAGTTCCCGTGAGCCAATTCATCAACTGATCAATACATATTCTTATATTATGTGTGGTTTTATTTAAAGATACCTTATTTAACACATTTTTGAACACACATCATTGATTCATGAACACTAACTCATGTCCAATAACACTAACCCATGCCTGAGCAAATCTTATGTAACATACATGATTTCTCAACAAGGCACACCGCAGCCGTCTTGCACTTAGGAGCACCGGACAGTACTTCAGTACTGCGCCTGAGGGCCATTTTAAACAACAAAGTCACCAAAAAACCCACAAAAATATGAAAAACATGGCACTAAATAGACCTCAAAAGGACACTTGTTTACAGTATGAGAACTGAAACAAGAAGGCAGAGTGTCACTTGGTTTAACTTTAGCTGGAAACATGCTCCCTGGTGACTCAAATTTTGCATCACTGCACGCATGCATGTCCATGAATGACCACAAAAGCATTGTGACTGTTGATTTTCAAGTTACAAATAAGTTTTAGCAGGTAGGTGAATTCATACAGATGGACCCTTCAAATAATGAAAATCAACTGTAGAACTACATCCAGGCATGATTTAACCTTCCATTAGGAAACTCATAGTGGGGAGAGATTTGATGTAACTTCACGTATGAAGCTGCAGCACTATGTAGCAGTGCCCCCTATCCACAGTTTCAGTTGTTCACAGTCAGCTTGGTCAAAAAAGGTTACTTTTCCCCAAACATTGACACGGCCTGCTCCTTCTATCCAGCCATCGACATCGACATGGCTAGACAACTCAGGATCACCCGAGGCAGATGATCCTCTTTCTGACGTATCATAATATCCAAGAGGTGAGGCGAAGTTGCAGGATAAAAAGCAAAGTGTCAAACTAATGCAGGGCCAGGGAATCCATTGCCCTATGACACAGCTGCAGCCCTTCGAACCGTTATTCTGACCCCGTAAAGAAGTGTTCGGCAGAACTGGGCAAGGCAGCAAAGACATATCCAGGTGGACAGCTAGGCAGGAGAACCAGGCCGTGGTCCCTGTGAGTCAGAGGAGTTTCTTCTAGATTGAACTCTATGAAGTCACCTCATTTTTGTGAAGATGCTGGAGTTCAACACCCCAGGTATGCAGAGTAAGCATGAGAGTGCTTGGAGGTAATCTTTAATGAGAATTCCTTGTTCTCAGCATGAATTTGTCTGTAAGTAACTGCCAGAATATTATAATAGTTATGCATGTGTGTGGGCATGTGAGCACTCACGCACTCATGCACAGACGTTTATCTCTGTCTTTCATGTTTGTCTTTTATCTTGAAAGACAAACAACTTCAAAAGACCATTTTTATTGCTTCTCCCTAAATTATATCTAGAACACTGAGACCTACTTTTAATCTGGCAGTGTAAAATTTTTATATGGCTTAGAAAATTAGTCTGAAAATTCTGTATGTTCATTATTTAAAAGTTGAGAGTGCACAAGGGTATATAATGAAACATAAAAGAATCCTGACCTTAGGTATAATCACTATCAAAAAATTATTATCTGAGCCCGGCTGGTGTAGCTCAAGTGGATTGAGTGCGGGCTGGGAACCAGAGGGTCCTGGTTCGATTCCCAGTTGGGACACATGCCTGGGTTGCGGGCCAGGTCCCCAATGAGGGCCATGTGAGAGGCAACCGTACATTGCTCTTTCTCCTTTCTCCTCTCTCTGAAAATAAATAAATAAAATCTTTAAAAAAAATTATTAATCTGTTCTTCCAGAAATTATCTGTGCACATAAAAGCTTATAATTTTTGCATAAATGGGGTCCAACTTCATGTTCTTCTATTTGCTTTCTTCCTGATGTATATGTTAAGTCAATGTTTAAAAAGCACAGCAAGATAGTGTTCACCATGCTACATACAGTATGACATTTCTCGGCATATTGTGTTATTTTCTTTTGTCTTCTCTGTCACATAAAGTGCCTGTAAAGTGACCTTTTGTTTTGGTATGTATGGCAGGAACACAAGAGTTTTACAATAAACAATATCTCACAATAATGACTCATTATTTGAAGAAAAAAATCCAGCAAATAGCTTGGGAAAATGTCATCATGTATCTGGTGGTCAGCAAACTTGGAGAGGGATTCCTGTCTAGTTCTACTGCATTCCATATTCGAAGTCACAAAGAATGGGATTGTGAGAAAACTCCTTTTACCAGTGGGATGTTTGATGAAATTTTTTTGACTAAGATACTCCCACCATTCTCAAGACCAAAAGCTAGTTAGAATTTTTCAAATGAGCTCCATGGAAAGCTTAAGACTTATTTTTAGCACTGCAAAGAGTTTCTCTTTTGGTTTTTAAAAGGACAACTTCCACCCATTAATTATTTTAATGCCTACTATGTGTCAAGCTATGCTAAATGCTTTATGTGCATTATCTCATTTAGTCCTCACAGCAACTGTTCTTATTCATGTTCCTTTTAGTTAACGAAACGGAGGCACACAAAGACCAAATAACATATTCACAGTCAAACTGCTAGGAGGGGAAGTTGAGATTTAAACCCAGGTCACTCTGGCTCCAGAGGCCATAAGCTAACCTTTGTGCTACCTAATTTCCACTCCTATGCAAGGCTCGTCCCTTCTCTTTCCACTATTGCGCTGGTCCTACTCATTGGCGTACCCCAGTCAGCCTATCTGCAGTGTTAGCTTCAATAACATGCTGTCTATTCTACCTTGTATTTGTTTCTTTTGGATCTCCCTTCCAGAAAGCTCTGACCTCATTCAGCCTGACCACTCTACTAGAAGAGAGGCCAGCAGACACCGCCCATCAAAGTAAAAGCCGGGAGTTCACCTTGGCCAAAGGGCCTCTCTGTGTAAACCTGAACAAAGATGATGCATCAACTCTCTATGCCATGTATGCCTGTTTATGAAACGCTGGTTTTTAGTATGACATGTATCCTGGAGTAGTTGAAAATGTGTATAACTTGGCTCCAAGAATAGGTTTAAGCGAAGTTCATTGTATACAGCCATGAATATTCTCCTGGGCTTCAGGAACCTCGACTTCCTTCTTCCTTAACTTTCAGACTCTTAACTCTCTCTCCTACCTACCCAGTCATTTTCTCTCATAAACTTATATGGTGAGCACATGCTTTTCCTTCTTCATTTGCATCCTTGAATTGCTATTTCACAGATAAATACAGGCACATGCAAGCGGGTATGGTCCAGTGAAAGTACGTATAGTTGAGTATCTGGGTGTGTATATGTATGGAGGTGTAAATGGTATATCTGTGTGCCTAGCGCACTGTGACATATGCTCTGGTGTATATTCAATAATATGATAACTAAATAAGAATAAGGACACAAAATTCCTTTTCTGTAACAAAGCGTAGTTAGGGAGTTCTGCTCAGGCTCCCTCCACTTGGCCAGCTAACCTCTCTGTGCCCCAGACAAGGCCTACAACTTCCTTTGTCTTGACGCTTACATAGTAGCTTCTAAACTAGTCTCCTAGACTCTTTTCTTCCAACTTGTACTAGTGGCCAATGTCAGATTTGACTCCCTAAAACTCTTTACACGAGAACCATGTTGCTCTAGACTGGACTGTGACCCCCTCCAAACTCACATGTTGAAGCCCTTAACCCTCACTGTGGCTGTATTTAGAGAGAGGCCATCTTTAAGGTCATTAAGGTGAAATGAGTCCGTAAGGGTTGAGCTCTAATCCAATAGAACTGGCATCATTATGAGAAGGAGAGATCTGAGCATTTTCTTTCCACACCAGCACAGAGAAAAGGCCAGGTGAGGGTACAGTCAGAAGGTGGCTGCCTACAACCCAGAAAGGGATTTCTCACCATAAACCCAATTGACCAGAATCCAGAACTGTGAGAAAATAAATTTCTGTTGTTTAAGTCACCCAATCTATGGTGCTTAGTTAAGGCAGCTGGAGCAAACTAACACACTGGGGTAAGTCCCTGTTTTTCTGACTCCAGACTCCTTTACACCCTCCACCAAATTCAGCCCTGCCGTAAATTACTCAGCCACATCTTCAACTTCTCCCCACCTAGCATTCTCTACACTAGTCAAATACGGTTCTTCAATGTTCTCTGAACACGCATGTCTTTTGTTCATGGTGAGTCCTTGCTTCAAAATACCACCATGAAAAACACCGTTCATCACCTCCACTGCAACCGTCTGGTTCAAACACCCATCATCTCCTGAGAGAGTATTTCAACTGACTCCTAATTTGCCTCCATGCCTTCCTCTTCAGTTTATCCTCAGTCTACTCCTAGCGCAACTGCCAAGAGTGGTTCTGTTAAAGCACGTCCCATTACCTCCTTTGCTCAAAACCTTCCATTGGCTTTCTCACTCAGGGTAGAAAGTGTTCTCAAGTGTTCTCCAGGACCCTGCCTGGGTTCTTCCCCATTGCCTTTCCAACCTGATCACCTGCTACTCACTCCCTTCCTCACTTCACTCCAGCACCACTGGTCTCGTTGCCATTTCTCAAACCTGCCAGGCACATCCCTTCTCAGGCCTTTGCACTTGCAGTTTCCTGTGCCTGGAACACTACTTCCCTTGGAGAGCAACATGACTGATTCCTTCATTTCCTTAGTTCCTTGCTCATATATATATTACCCTTTAAAAGACATGGTCCCTGCCCTGGCTGGTGTGGCTCAGTGGATTGAGTGCCAACCTGCAAACCGAAGGGTCACCAGTTCAATTCCCAGTCAGGGCACATGCCTGGGTTTCAGGCCAGGTCCCTAGTGGGGGGTGTGCAAATGGCAGCCACACACTGATGTTTCTCTCCCTCTCTTTCTCCTTCCCTTCCTTTCTCTCTAAAAATAAGTAAATACAATCTTAAAAAAAGAGAGGGAGAGAGGCATAGTCTCTGACCACCGAACTTTAATTTACATGTACCCAACTCCACATCTCACTTTATTGCTTTATTTCTCCACTGCCACAATCTAACATACTATGTGTTTCTCTTACTTCTTTTGGTTTATTGTCATGTTCTCCTAGAATAGAAGCTTGCTGAATGTAAGTATTTTGCCCATTTTGTTCATTGCTATTATCTCCACTGACAAGAAGACTGCCTGACGCACAGTCAGTGCTCAACAACAAGAAATCCCAGAGCCTCTGCCTTACTTTTCCTGCCTGCTTTAATTTTTCTAGGTCATTGTCCCAACCCACACTACTGTCACCCTCAATCCGGCAAGTCCTCAGTTGTTCTGTTTAATGTGTTTTGTTTTATCTTCCCAGCTAAACTGAGATTTTCTTGAAGGCAAAGACAACATAGGGTTTCATTTGTATAATCCACAGCACCTAGCAGAGTATTGGGCACAGAGTCAACATGTTAGATTCTTGATGATTAGATTCTATCTACAGTGAGGCAGATTCTTTCAGGGTGAGTCTGCCTGTTGAATAACCATAAAAAAATTTCTAAAGGGGCCAGGCAACTCAGCAAATGATGTACTTCATTCTTGAGTACTCAAATTCTTTGTGATAGAAATGTCCACACCTCAGAAGAGCCAAGTAGAAAGTTTGTTGTTTATTGAGGCTTAAGGAAATATGGAGGCTGCCTAGGGATCTTCAGTAATTTCTAAAATGATATTATAGGGCAATGTGGGTATTATGATTACAACTTTTGTAACATTGTCTCCTCAGTCGCCAGCTAGACCTGCTGACCAGAGGATGGAAGCGCCAGACCCAGGTGCACACCCACGTGCTAAGAAGTAGACTTTAAATCCGGGGGTGGAGTTTATAAAAGCTAATGTGGCCACTTTCGAAAACAGTTAACAGTTTCTTAAAAAATTAAACATAAAGCAGTCATGTGACTCAACATAAGTTAATTTTATGATATGTAAAATATATTTCAGTAAAGTTTTTTAATGTCTTTTTCTGATTATAAAAGGAATACACACTCATTTCAGAAAGTGCAGGAAAGCATAGAAAAGAAAATCAGTATATATCAAGCAATAACAGTTGCTTTTTTCCTTATGTGTATGTGTGTTGTTTTTTTTTTAAAGATTTTATTTATTTATTTTTAGAGAGAGGAGAAGGGAGGGAGACAGAGAGGGAGAGAAACAGCAATGTATGGTTGCCTCTCACGTGGCCCTCACAGGGGACCTGGCCCGCAACCCAGGCATGTGCCCTGACTGGGAATCAAACCGGGACCGTCTGGTTCCCAGGCCGCGCTCAATCCACTGAGCTACACCAGCCAGGGCATGTGTATGTGTGTTTTACCTACTGATATCATTCTTTACATGTAATTTTAAATCCTGATTTTCTGACCAAACATTATACTATAAACATTGAAGCTCATCATTAAAGCTTCTTAATAAACATCAATATCAATAGCTGAGTAATATTTCATAGAGATATCTCATAATTCACTCAACTACCCTCCGTTGCTGGATTATTTCAATTTTATAAATAACACTTTAAACATCTTTGTAACAACAATTAAAAAAAACCCACTAAGACTTATTTTTCCATCTAGTTTATCCCTAGTCTTAGTAACATATTTTATAAGCTTTGAATTTGGAAATACGACCTTTGAAATAGGGCTTCTTTACCTTCAGTAGGTGAAGATAGCCCAGCTTAAGGGCATAGAATCACTCATGATTTCAAAACAGGGCATGGCAGCAACAGAATGAGGCAGGTCAGCCGGCCCCACCTGAGGCAGGGGAATGAGCCAAGCCGGTGTCAGGGGCAGGCATTTGCATGCAGGGGGTGATGTGTCCAGCACAGCAAGAGGCCAGGAGCAAGAACGAGAGCTCCAGCCTGGAGGCCGAGGCTGTGTGCAGCAGCCTAGGAGTCCATGGGTTACCTGGACTCAGGAGTTTGGGAGGGCAGGGTGCGGAGGGGCAGGGTGGGGAGGTGTCTGGAACCTGACAGAGCTCGAAGTTGTAAGAAATTTTCAGCTTTCCCAACTCAGGACAGAATTTAAGGTAGAGCAAAACACAGCACCAACAATAGGAATCCAGCCGTGAGCCTGGCCCCAGGGCAAGGAGGGTTTGCTGTCTGCTCTCGCACACACTGACACACACAACCGCGTGTGCAAGCAGACGGGACCCCACCGGTAACCCTGGTACCTGTCCCAGGGCTGCAGTATTACACTTACAGGGCGGTACTAACCTACTGTCTTGTTTTGAGAAATCATTTTAAATAAGTAATTGTAAAACTAATAATAAATGGACACTGGTTTTAAATACTATGTGACGTGAAGGTATTTGCTTTCTCTTCCTTCATAGAAACTGACCGTAAAAGATCTTTAATTGACTATGATGATGGTTGTACAAATGGATATATTAAAAACTATAGAACTACACAGTTTCAATTGGTGAATCATATCTCAGTAAAGCTGTTAAAAACTTTTTAAAAGAAAAGGAAATTAACCAAAATAGGCTCCTCTTTTTTTTTAAAGATTTTTTAATTTATTTATTTTTTAGAGAGGGGAAGGGAGGGAGAAAGAGAGGGAGAGAAACATCAATGTGTGGTTGCCTCTTGTGCACCCCCAACTGGGAACCTGGCCTGCAACCCAGGCATGCACCCTAGACTGGGAATCGAACCAGTGACCCTTTAGTTCGCAGGCCGGCACTCAATCCACTGAGCCACACCAGCCAGGGTGGGGCTCCTCTTTAATATCAAGAAGATAGAGCCTATGAACTTTTACTCATGTTCAAAATCTCTACCCCAGTTGCTTCCCAGTGTACTCAAAGTTTCGACACTGAGAACCGATCCTTCTGTGTCATTTCATTGCTTCATCCAAGTCTCAGAGAACCAGAGGAGACCCAAGTGAGAGAAATGATGGTTATCAACAAACAACTGCTGGCGAGGATGTGGAGAAAGGGGAACCCGTTTGCACTGTTGCTGGGAAAGCAAACTGATGCAGCCACTGTGGAAAGCAGTATGGAGATACCTCAAAAAATTAAAAATGGATCTGCCATTTGACCCAGTGATCCCACTTTTGGAAATATATCCGAAGGAATCCAAAATACCAATTCAAAAGGACATAAACACCCCTCTGTTCAATGCAGTGTTATTTACAATTGCCAAGATACGGAAGCAGCCCAAGTGTCTGTCCATCAATAGATAAGTGGATAGAACAACTATGGGATATTTACACAATGAAATGCTACCCAGCTGTAAAAAAAAAGAAGAAAATGTTACCCTTTGTGACAGCATGGATGGACTTGGAGAACATTATGCTAAGTGAAATAAGCCAGTCAGAGAAAGACAAATACTGTATGATTTCGCTCATATGTGGAATCTAATGAACACACTGAACTAACAAGGAAAATAGAGACAGACTCATACATGGAGAGCAGAATGACAGCTAAGGGTGGGGGGAGGTTAAGGGCGGAGGGACTGAGCAGAAATGAAGAAGAACTCATGGACAGCAGCATGGTGATTGAGGGGAGGGGAGTATAATGGGACTAAATGGTAATGAAAAAAATAAATAAACAATGGCAAAAAAAACCAAAATGATGATTGACAAAACTCTGTCACTTGCCACGGGGGATTAGCATACAGCCATTCAAGGCTCTGCAAGATCGAAAGAACAAGATGTGGACTCCGTATGCTATATCATGACAGCCACATGGGAAAAACGTATGTAAAGAAAAAACGTTTAGAATAAATTAAATTAGTATGCTAACAGCAGTGAGAGAAGAAGGTGAGACAGTTTGCTTTCTAACGTTTCCTTGCCTGTCGAGGAACGACAGTCCGGTCGTTAGTGGTGCATTCCTCTGGGAGAGGCAGCACCGCCTCCTCTTCTGCTCAAAGAACTTGCTCCATGAGATCCGTTTTTTTTTCTGTAACAAAAGAAGTCCAGGGAAATATGGAAACTCTGAGTCCTCAGTGGACAAAAAGAGAAGAAAAGACGCAGCAGAGGGAAGGGGAGCAAATAAAGTTATTTTTTGTTGTTTGGAGTTTTTGTTTCTTTTGATCATATGCAAAAAATCAACTTGAGATTGTAACTATGCAGGACAACCTGATTTAGCTTTTCTCATCTTGTCCTCTTCTACTTCAAAATATTTTCTGTGTAAAGGTAAATACTGGCTGCTACTCTCTTTTCTTTTAAAGAATATCTTGTGTCGCATGATCTACAGTGAATTCAGCTATGTTTTACCTGCAATGAAATAGCAAGATCATACAAACACCAATAAAAGCCTTTATCCAGCCACCATAACTAGCTTGATACGAAGACGAGTGCCGTCGTACGCCCCGGGTTGCTGGACATTCGATCCGCACTGGGAAAGGTATGAGGTGATGAGAGGCAGCTTATTTGGTTCTGGGACTGACCGGTGGTTTCGTGTCTGCTGAAAACGAGCAGGTGGTAAATTGGAAGGGGTCTCAAAAATTACCCAGTTGAACTTTTATTTTGTAAATGAGCAAACTAATGCCCAGAGAAACAATGTTTTGTGACCCAGTGCCAGGCCAGCCTAGAGAGGGCCTGAAGTGCCCTGCCCTCATCTCCTCTTGATTCTTTGGGAACAAACCTGTTCCAAATCTGGATTTACTTGATTCAGAGGAGAGCCAGACTCAGGCCTGACCCTCTGGAGCCAGGCAAGATCCGAGCATTTGGGGAGGAAGGCCCTGATGGGTTCCGTGTTTGGGCAGACCTGGCTAGCTAAGCATTGGGTCATTCTGCACTTCAGTTTTCAGGGGTCCAAAACACCAATCCCCCTTCGAAAGTAGTCAACATGAAATGCTAGGTTATAAGCATAAAACTGGTGGTCCCGAGAATCATTGTTAGGTGTATTAATACAAACAGACTGTTTATTTGAGAGACAGGATGGGGAAGACCCTGGCCCAGTCTTTGATAGCTTCGTGTCAGGACGAGATCCGAAGAAGCAAGACAAAGGGGGCCTGTGTGGTAGCTGGAAGTGGGAGAAAAATGGCGGTGTGCCTGAGGAATGCCTGCATGGCTTCTCTTGAGAGCCAGGCTGGAAGGGTGTTGCCCAGGGTCACCAGTGAAGAGTCTGCGAAAGAAAAAGGGGCGGGTGCGCTTACAGTCTCCTCCCTCTTCTCCCTGCTGCTCATCCAGCTGAGAACTGCAAGGTGTTCTACAAGTTCAGCAATATTTTTTCCAGCACAGGAGGTGTGTCCTGCAGTTCAAAATCAAAATCCAATAACAACAAAAACTCAAAATGTTTTTATCTGTTTTCTTTCTGAGGATTAATGAAGGCTGTGTATTCCACTGAAGAGTATTAGCAGATCTTCCCATCTTTTGCTAAGGTTTAAGTAAATAACAATAAATAACTGATGAATTATCATCCATGTCTAAACAGAGTTGTTTTCATGTTGAAATCAAGGAGTCATCATTTAAAATTATTTTCTTTAATGGCGTACACCAACTCTCTTCTAAAGGTGGGATTCAGTGGATAAGAGAACATTTCTCCACGAGATTTAAATAAAAATCAACCAACTAGCCCTTACTGGTGTGGTTCAGCTGGTTGGGCGTCACACCACAAAGCAAAGGGTGGCCGGTTCAGTTCCTGGTCAGGGCACATGCCTGGATTACAGGCCTCATCCTCATTTGGGATGCATGCAAGAGGCAAGGAATCAATGTTTCTCTCCCTCCCACCCCCTTTCTCTGAAAATAAACAAGATTTTTTTTAAATCAACAAATTGGAGGTGATCTTTAGAGAGTGCTTAACCTAACCCCCTTATTTTTTTAAATGCTTTTAAAAAATAGATGATTCAAACTAAACTATTTCTGCAAAAAAGTATAATAGTATTTGGGGGGGGGGGCAGGGTGCAAAACCCTAGAACATACCTTCACAACTTAAAGATAGATGAAGGTCTTATTTTAAAGCCATAAGTATGTATCACTTCTTGGCCTTTTGGCTAAGATCAAGTGTAAAGCCATGAATATAGCCTGACTATTTAAAATTAAATTTGTATCACCAGAAAATTGAATTTTTTCATTACTCTGAATTACCAAAGTAGTATTTATAAAGTTACAAGAAATCATCTCTAATTTATGAGACTAATCTGATTACTCAGGAAATATTTTTGCACAGTACAGTATCTGTCACTGGTTATCTTACAAGAATGAAAAAATGTTTCACCCCCCTAATCCATCACATGTACTTTGACTGGGGATGAACCAGCAGCTCAAGTATGTGCCCTGACTGGGAATCGAACCTGCAACCTTTCAGCACACAGAACAGTGCTCCAACCAACTGAGCCACACCAGCAGGGCAAGTTATATACTTTTTCATGGATCCACATGAGAAATTTTAAAATATGTTTCTATAATTTTTATCTTCACTGTCCTCTTTTAATTACTCATAAATTGGAAAATAAAGGTGATTTCTGCTTTTATAAATCTTAAATGTTTTCTCAGTGTATTTCTAAGTCATGAAGACACAAACTTGGGAGCAGTGTTAATGCACTGGATCCCAGAAAAATATTTAGATATCCTCTTAGAGTAAACTAATGAATGAATGTTATAAAGCAAAATTTAGCAGGGATTTATATAAAATCTTATATTTGAGCTTTTAAAAAGTTGCATCACTTAGGATTTTTAGCTTAGACAGGAAAAGACTAGGGAGGATGAAACAGCTATTTTTAAATAGTTAACACATATTCAGAGAAAGGAAAATTGGCCTTTCTCCAGAAGTTTGAACTAGGAGAAGAGTGGGAAGTAAATATTAGTCATAATGAGAAATTATTTCTTTCAGTTACAACTGAAGGCCAAGGAATAACTGCCTCGGAATATTTTTGAGGAAGTAAATTCCTAAATATGATCTAAGTCATATTGCTACATGTCAGTAAAATTGTAGAGATATAACCAATTAAAATCAAAGTATATAGTCCTCGCTGCAGGGGCCAGCTGGCTGTGTGTGTCGGGAAGGCCACTCCTTGCCCCCTGAGGACATGGGGTAGCTGCTGGGCGGCCCACAGAGCTGGGTGCAGGGCAGGCAGGTCACTCACCCGAGGTTCCCAGTCAGTATGACGGGCCCAGTCCTGCAATGGGTGACCCTGTCTCTCAGTGGGAGTCCTGCCTTGCAAGGAATACTGTCCCGGTGGCTGAGGGGACTGGGCCACCACAGCCACTCCTGCCTCCCTGTGTCTGGACTCTCCGGTCGCGGTCGCCGGTGGCTGTCTTTACCTTGACTCTTGAGCAATGAAGCCCGGTGGCAGTAAAAAAAAAAAAAAAAAAAAAAATCAAAGTATATAGTTAATCTGAGGAAAGTCTTTTTTAACAAAAAAAGATCAAACACGATCTTTTTAAAACTTTTCAAGCATTTCTTTTAATATTGAAAAAGCTGACTTTTATTTACCAACATTGTTTCAAACTTTAGATTGTGTGTTGGTAATTCAATAAAAGCCTGTGTATAGAAAATGCTTCCAAGAAGAATTCAAAACAAAGCCACATTCAGGTTAGCACATCGAGAAACCAGTTGCCCAAAGCATCACATCACACACTAGGGATGATATTTTTACTCCTGTAGATTATCTGTTTAGTTCTTTAAAAGCATTGCATGCTGAAGAGAAAAGTAATACAAGTTCACTAGTAAATATGGACATATGTGCTACTTCAAATATAAATATAGGAAAAATTAAGTAAAATAAGAAGGAATACAAAATGTAAAGTTCTGGTACCCTTCCATCTAGAGCATTCAGGGATCATCACCACACATTTATTTATATATTCAAACCAGCAAACAAAATAGAAATTCTGTCATGTATTCAACCACTCTCTTTTTTACCTATTGTTATATCTAATGATTACATATTTTTTAATAATTACTTCATTGTTGTTCAATTACAGTTGTCTGCATCCTCTCCCGTCCCCCCACCCCCTCTACATATAATTATTTTATTTAAAAATAATTCTTTCTTGTTCCTTGAGTTCTTTACCCTATGGCAGCAATTTTCAACCTTTTTCATCTCACGGAACACATAAACTAATTACTACAAATCTGTGGCACACCAAAAAATAGAACATATTTAATCTGAAAAACAAAAAGGTATCATTTTGATTTGTTCACACCAGATGCTATCGTTCTGTTGGCTTTGGTCATTTTTTTACTTGACAATCTAAGGGAAAATATTGGGAACCATCCTGCCTGGTTTCAGAAGCTGTAACCCCCTGTGGCTAAGGCTGAGTGAGAGACCTTGGGATCCTAAACCACTAAGGAGACAAAGCTTGACTCTGCCTCTGCCCGCTTGACTTCACCCTGCTTGGCTCCGCCCCCCCCTCACCCTGGCAGATGACTGGTTAGCCAATGACAGGTAAGATTCCTCAAGGGAGGGACGACCTAAGACAGGCATGGCCACTTAGGGGCCCCCAGGGAAGGACTTGGGGGACTATGAAAAAGGGGGCGATAGACCCTCACCCCTCAGCTTTGACATAGCCTGGGTCCTCATTCTATCTGTGAGAAGTCTCCTAATTTCTTGACTGCCTTACTTCCCCTGCCTGATTTAAGCCTGAAACAATGCCAGAGGGTGGTGTGGCCCTGGGCTGGAACCAGCGGTTCCCCAGGGCAATCAGGCCTAAGAAAGAACACATAAAATCCTGTGAAACCTGCTTTGCTAAGAATGTCCTCAATTTTCTTGGATAATGGTCCAAGCATGAAATGAGTTTGTTTCCCAAAGTTTTATAGCCCTTTAGCTAACTGACCCTGACTCAGTGTAAGCCCTCATAGTTCTTTGTATGTTATCTATTCTTTGATCCTTACTGTCTGACAATGATTGATGAGTTTTACCTGTATTCCTGTGCAAACTGAACCCAGTAAAAACCCATGGAGAAAAAGGCTCCTGGTCCTTTTCCTTTGAGAGATTGGCCACCTTTCCTCCCCAAGCAGATCATGTCTTGGTAGACTTATTCCCATCCGTGGCGGATGGGGGGCTCTGCAGGCAAAGCTCCCCGACAGGAAAAGAGGTCAGTGCCCTGACTAGTCAGGTATTGCATACTTTGAATATTCTTGCTGCACACCGGTTGAAAATCGCTGGCCTGTGGTATTCAGGTATTTCTAACTCCATTCCTGTGTGCCACCACTTTAAAGGCATGTGACCATCCTACTTGAATGTATCATTTAAAACTATAGACTGAGGATTTTGTAAATTCCTTCAAGTGGAAATTAATAAAATCTTCAACATTGCATAATTCATATCCTATCAAATGTCCATTTCCAATCTTATTTTTTTCCAGAGCAGACAAATCCCCCAGAGTTATGCAGTGTTCCAGAGCATCCTCATTTTTATTTAATTATTTCAGAGGATGAAAAGCTTTTCCATGGCACCCCCACAAAATCTGTTATACCAAGCACCACACAGTCACACGGAGCATCGAACCCGACACAGTGCCTGTGATTGTAACTTTCCTCCTTAGCTTCACGCCTCTCCGCTCTTCAGGCCTGCAGTTTGTGCACATTATCTCTTCTGAAAGCAGGTTTAACACTGACATACCCGGACACCACGCACGCCTTCCTGTGACCATCTCTCAGAACTGAAGGAGTTGTTCCTTCAGCTTCCGTGGGAATGTGGAAGACAGAAGATGAAGTCTTCTCTAACCCCATGAGGGTTCATACCAGCACAGAACCATCCCGAAGCAGAAGCCATCTATTTTGGTTACTACCTCTCAAAATATGACTAGCTTAAACTTAATAACACATTCAGCAATGATTTCATTCAGACACCCACCTCATTACGCCTTTGGCAGACAACATTATCCAGAAAGTATTGCTCAAAGTTGGACTTCTATGGGTGTTGATGGAGATCTGATTTTTGTGTTTGCCTTTGCGTTTTTACTGAAACTTGTTTTTAAAATGTTCTCCATCATGTTACTTTCGATGAACTGCCATGGCACAGAACCTTAGGCCTTTGATTATCGATGTGTTCCAGTGTTGACACTGATCCTCTCTGTCAACCTGTCGTGTCTGTCTGAAGTGAAGTGACAGCTTCCCAGGCAGGCCTGAATGCCTGTGCTTCACCTGAGTACCAGTTTCTCTCTCCCGCCTCCTGTGAGCCATGTTGCTGACCCGGTCTCATCAGTGACAGAAAAGCCAGAACCAACTATGTAGGACTTCAAAGCGTGTGCACGAATTTCATCAGGGGCCACATCTTATTTTTTTCACGTTTGTCTTTGTTACAATTCTGTTGTGGGTATTTTACATATATTTGTAAGCTGCTTAGAATTCTTTCTGAAGTCGTAAGTCGATAAATAGTTTTAAATTAATTTATCATTCCATATTGAGTAGAAGGAGTTCTAACTGGTCTCATCTTAAAGAACTATTCTTATTCATGAGCATTTATTTAAAAGTTATAATGGCTGTTGCTTTCTGTGAGCCGACAATAGGGAATGATTTGCTCTGATGTCTATACTATCCCTGATTTCGTAGAAGGAGGATTGAAAAGGTTCTTAGAAGGAAAAGAGGTATTAGACATACAAAATTGAATTTATTTTAAAATAATGATAAAAGAATATTTAAAAAGGAAAGAAAAGAGAACATTAGACATACAAACTCAAATTTGAGTTTCTTCATAAATATAAATCATGTATATTTAAAGCATTTTTTAACTAAACTGAGACTCTATCATTCTGTCAATATGCTAGAATTCTTATGTAAGTTAACAAGAATTATATGTTAAACAGACTTGACACAATATTTAGTAAATAAATAAAAATATTAAATTATCTTTTCTGCACAAAGGAAAGTAGGTTATATCCTATATACAACTTAATATAATTTCCTCCTTTAACTGTCTGGACTTTGTAGAATATTACTTTGTTGGTGGATGTTTTAAACGTTTGGATTTGCTTGGGTTAGGAAGTGACTGAGATGTTTAGCAGAGGCAGGAAGCAGAGTAACCAAACGGTCATTACTTCTGCGAGGTGGAATAAGGAACAGCGAAGAGTTCGTCAAGATCAGACACGATCATTATAGAACAGGAATGCTTTTGTAAGATGTTTGCTACTAAAATCATCATTGAAGAGAATGTTGACAACCCAATTAATGGAATAGTATTATTGACTATTACCTGTAATATTATTTATAATACATATTTCTGACATAGTAGGAAGTTAGACAGACAGGAGCAGAGTAGAGACGATAGGCCAGACACAGAAGGTCACCAGAGCAGAAAGACCCAGGTGCCTAGCAACAGGCAAAACTGAGGAAACAAATACAGTAGGGGGGCACCTCACCCCCAGAGTGACCTTTCCTCCCCTAGCATATCACTAGTCATGCAGTTTAAACCCCCTGACCTTGCATGTCGCTGGTCACTCCGTTCTGACCCTCCCCTGACCTCTCCTCCTCCCCTGATCCCTCCTCCCCTGGCATGTCACTAGTCACAGGGAAGACCCCCAAAGGTGGAGAACAGCCTCTTCTGACTCCCACACAAGCCCTTGCACAACCACTCCCTTAAGCATTAAGCCCTCAAGACAATGAGGTTCTGACCCACATCAAATAATCTTAGGAGAAAAGCCTGGGGGCTGTTGACCTCAGAGACAGGAGTTTCAGTCAAACTAGAGATAACATCTAAGCCTCAGATGTGTTTCAGTTTCAGGTCAGAAAAGCAGCAAAATCAGACAGAACAGAGGCCATGGCTGACATCAGGCCCAGCGCCACTGACCGATGACCCCCTGCCTTGGCATTGACTAATCAGCAGAGACCACAGCCCTGAGGAGACACACCTGGAAAGCTGATGAATATTCTATTGAGATCCTCCCCTGAGACCTCCAGATAAAGCCCTGAAGATGAAGGGCTCAGTGTGGATCTCTCCCCCTGTAGCACACCGTGCCTTTCCCCCTCTCTTTCCCCAGAGGTGTGTTTTCTTTGCCTTTCTTTCTCCTAGGCTCCAAGGGCCCTTCTTTTGCCTCTGTGATTTGTGTCCTGAGCCCATGCAGCCCAGCTGGCTCACTTCCTCCACAGCTCACTTCTACCTCTGTGACTTTCTAAATAAGCTTTTGTTTGTATTTGAGTTTTGGCTCTGAATTCTTTATTAGCCAACATTCAAGGGCTGAGGTCTAACATCCAGTGCCATTCACTGCTAACATTTCCATGCACACATGTAATTGTTACAATGTTACAATTTATATTGATAAATGTGCTAGCTGCAAATTAAATAAATAGGGTGAGGGTTTGGTGGAGAATAAAAACTCAAGGTGAATCTCAATCTCGGCCACGTCCCTTAGCTCTAGCCTCCCACCTTCTTGCCAGCCATCTTAGATGTTCAGGACCCAGCACATTTGAATTTAGAATAAATTGTATGTTTACTCTCCACCAGCTGCTTTGAGGCTTTAACAAAATCTTCAGACCCTTTTGAGTAGCTGGCGTCTGGACCTCACTGGGCAGATGTAACAGAGTTAAGACTGGAATTTACTAATCTTGGTGATTATCATTACATTCTCTTCTCAACTGACAATTCTTGTGGAGGAAGCAAATCTTGATTCTCCACATTACTGTTTGTTGACAAATCTTAACTCTGGTTTTCTATGATTTCTCGGATCCAATTACTTTAGCTCTTTCCTTCACTTTTTGCTTACAAGTAAAAGCTTTAAGTCATGAAAATGGACATTGTGCAATTTTTTTGTTTCACAAAAGAAGTCCTCTATAATCTTACCTTGTTATCTATTACAAACTTTGCTAAAGGTAAAACAACCATTTCAGTAGAGTGCATCACCTGCAATGCTCAGTCTCCATCATACATTTTAGTACAACCCAATTTTATCAGTACAAACTGCATCGCACATAAAATCTCAACTGCTATTTCTTTCTCAAGAACCTCCGTTGTTCTTTCATCTACAGACCCTGCATTTACTCTCAATAAAAAGGCAGCATTTTGTTGGCTCTAATTACTTTGGCTCAACCAAAGACTCTAACAATAGACTCATTGTCAGTAAAATGAGCCTTTTATCGGTCATCCTCTCCCTTCCTCTACTTTCCAGCTAAGTGCAGTGGCAAGGACAGAGTCTGCTGACTCAAAACAAATAATTTCATCTCTCCGAGCCTCAGTGGTCTCCTTTTGCGAGAGGAACACAGAGACACACATCTCGGATTGCTGGGCAAAAGGGGTCCAATTCATCTGACGGAGTCAGTCGGCACTCAGCAAATGTGAATTTCCTTGCCCTCGAAGAAGGACCTGACAGGAAGTTATACACATGTATTGGCACACAAAACACGTTTTCAGAAATCCCATTCCCGAACGACTTCCAAAATTTGGAAGCCAAGAAGTAAATCCAAACTGAAGCTTAGGCAGGGGAAAACCAGTTTTTAAGTTTGTCCCCTCTTTTAAGGTTAACCTTAACTCGATATTCATATGATGATAAATTCATTCATCGCAACTGTAATTAAATGCCTTGGTCCCTGATGGTTTTGGGCCTCTGCCTTGAAGGGACAGATTGTGCCTGCCTAGGCTATGTCTTAATCCCCAGGTGACGCGTTAGAGGTGATCTCAATAAATACTCGAGGAGTCAGTGAGTGAGCTATCTTGCCTGTGTTTCTCTTTAAGCAGTGCTTCTGGAAGCTTCTAGGTGAATCCATTTTGAGTTCATTATTTTCTGTTTCTGATGCTCATGACTGATGGTGAAATTATCACTAATAATTTCTTCCCATTTCAGACAGCTCTTCACTTGGCACTATCTCATTAAAGAATCTATTTCTCTCTTTTTAAAAAAAATATATTGTATTGATTATGCTATTACAGTTGTCTCCATTTTTTTCTCCCCTTTTTCCCCCTCCACCCTGCACCCCTCTTCCCTCCAGCATTCCCCTGTCCCCTTAATTCATGTCCATGGGTCGTACATTTAAGTTCTTTGGCTTCTCCATTTCCTGTACTATCCTTAACCTTCACCCTCCCCCCCACCGTCTATTTTGTGCCTACCAATCATGCTTCTTAGTCCCTGTACATTTTTCCCCCATTCTCCCTCTCTCCCTCCCCCTCTCTACTGATAGCCCTCCATGTGATCTCCATTTTTGTGCTTCTGTTCCCGTTCTAGTTGTTTGCTTAGTTTTTGTTTTTTAGGTTCAGTTGTTGATAGTTGTGAGTTTGTTGTCATTTTACTGTTTAGTTTTTGATCTTCTTTTTCTTAGATAAGTCCCTTTAACATTGCATATAACAAGGGCTTGGTGATGATGAACTCTAAAGAACACATTTCTCATTGACCTTCTTTCAGTTCTGTAAATAAATGTTTTAATAGTCGGGGGAGACAGGCTAAAAGACAAAGGCTTCTATTCAAAGAAATGTTATTGCAAAATCATTTTACTAAAGCAAGAATCTTTTGACATGTGAAAAATTGGCCCTTCTATTTTTGTGTAGCAATGTTAGATTTTCACCTATTACCACTTTATTAAAAAATGTGCACTGATATGTCCTCACGACACTGTGTTCTTGAAACATTTTCTTCAAAGAGCAAAAACCATTTTTAGATAAATTCCATTTTAGTTTCTCTCTTATTCAAGGAAACAAAAGTATATGTTTGCTGCAAGTAAACATGACATTTTCCACTCATTACTTAACTAAAAATTTATTGGAAATCTATATGAAAATCTATCAGTAGACAAGAGGAAAAGATTTAATATTTCAGTAAAGTTGGGAATAGGGAATGGAAAGAATGTATAATGGATCTGAATTCTTCAACTGCTTTTTTCCTGGAAGTAGGGGGTTGTGGGCTAGGAGGCCTTTCTGTAAGAGTTATTGTGATAGGATCTTTCGACAAAGGCAGCTCTTTTTCATTGTTTCTCAGGCCCGTATGGGCTGGGATGAGGACCTACGGGGATGGAATGCATGCAGACTAAACACTTTATCTGGGAATTTTTGTATTTCAAAGAAATTTCTGAAAAACATGAGATTCTTTAGCTTTGTGAAACAGTTTGAAAAACACTCTTCTAAACATGAATATTAGCAGTTGCCATCTTACCCCAGCCCTTCAGACAAGATTCTCTGTGAAACTGAGAATGACTTCGGAGTTTGTGAATACACAGATTCAGCAGGTGCAGGGCTGAGCTCAGAGAGTGCACACTCACCACCAGTATATGAGATTATCATGAAGACCAATAAACTATCCTTTGAGAAATGCTATTTTAGGATAGAGGTGAGCAATTGAGTTTCGGCTGAGCTCTTCACTTCTCCTGTTTTCTCTCCTCCATTTCCAATCTGTCAGTGCCTGGGATTACCTTCCCAGATGCTCTCCAACGGCTCCTCACCAAGATCAGCCTGTCCAGGAAAGGCCCACGATAGGGTGTAGTCCCCAGCTCCCATCTCCTGTCCTCACCCCTGTCTCACCCCACACTTCCTTTTGTAGCCTACTTGCTTTTGATGGTCTCAGAATAGTTTTCTCTCCCACTTCATTCCTTTGTGTTCACAGGCATTTGGTCCTTTATCTCTATGAACAACATGGCTATCTAAGAATGAATCAAAAGTGAGGTAACTATGGGAACCACATGAGTAAAGAACAATGATAGGAACTGAGGTGTTGAATTTAGGATTTAGATGTGATTTGATAGTCACCACTGAGGAGGCTGGATGTCGGATGGAAGGGAGCTTAGACTACAGTTCCTAACTAGATCCACCAAGTAAAAGTTACACAGAAGTAGATTTTGGTTAAGGATAAAGAAAAACTTCCTGTAAAAATTTAGCCTTGCAAAAACGTTACAAAAATCCAGTCACTAGAAGTGCTCAAACAGGGGATGGATCATTTAACCATGAGGGTTTGGTAAAGGAAAATATTCTACTGGTGAGGATCAGAATTCATTCATTTGTTCATTATTTAGATAAACCTACATTGACACAGCACAGTCACCCAAAATCCATAGTTTGCCTTAAGGTCATTCTTGGCATTGCAACGTCCATGGATTTTGACAAATGTATAATGACATGCATCCATTCATACGCTGCACTTGGATAATTTCACTGCCTGTCCTAAAAACCTGCTCTGCTCTGCCTAGTCGCCGCCCCCGTCCCTCAAGCCACTGGCAACCTCTGATCATTTTCCTGTCTCCATAGCTTTGCCTTTTCCAGAACGTCTACAGGTGGAATCATACAGTATATCAGACTCCTAGTTTTAACTAGCACTCATCTCCTGAGACTTCATGCCAATAACCTTTTTTCAGTGCTTACAGACACCATACTTGCCTTCAAAGAGTTCATCATTAAATAGTTCAGGATTCAGAAAATTAATAATAATAATAATAATAACAACAGCCATAAGCATGATGACACTGTAATTGATGCTGGAGAAGGTGAAGGAGCTGTTCCTTGGCAGGGAAAGTAAAAGAGTCAGTCGATCAAGAAACCCTTCCTGCTCTGGCTGGTGTGGCTCAGTGGATTAAGCGCCAGCCTGTGAACCAAGGGGGCCACTGGTTTGATTCCCAGTGGTGGCACATGCCTGGGTTGCGGGCCAGGTCCCCGGTGGGGGGCTCTCGAAAGGCAACCACACATTGACGTTTCTCTCCCACCCTTCTCTCTCTAAAAAAAAAGAAAGAAAGAAAGAAACCCTTCCTGATGGAGAGGGCACCTCAACTGAGATTGGAAAACAAGTAGGATTTAACAGGCTGGGGGAAGTTTTCTAAGGAAAGCAAATAATACAAGCAGCTACTTGGATGTTTAAAAAAAAAGATAATTGACATTTTTTTCAAAAACCAAGAACTGTGCTCCACATATTTTATTGCATTTAACTCTTACAGCAATCTTGGCAGTAAAGTTCTTTAAACTGAGGCACAGAGAAGTCACTGAGCTGGTAGGGAGCAAGCTAGGCTTCGAAACCAGTGATGCAGGAATGATGTACTTAGCTGCTGCACTCTGAGCAGAACCGCAGTAAATCGATCCCGGTGGCCTGCCCTAGGGCAGTGGCAGATGGGTTGAGACAGTGGACAGATTTGAGTAAAGTACTGTGTGATTGACTGAAAGAAATGCAGAAGGAAAGAGGGGAATATCAGCGAGGGTGCGCTGAGCCTCAAGGAACAAAGGACTCAACTGAAAGTGACATAAACCACAGGTATGGCATCTGGGGGAATGTTTGGGGCTCCAGGGTGCCATTAAGGACCATCCCCGACATGCAGGTGTTGTAGCCAGCATGGATGCAGAATGCCTGTCCCACTTTCTGGTGTCACGGGCAGACCTGACTGTCCCAGCCCTAACCTTCCTGGGCTAGAGCCCAAACAGAGCCTTCCTCACCTTTCCCGCAGCCTGCTGCATCCTGCAGTTAGAGACCTTAACATGCAGGTGTGTGGACACCCCCTCCTTCTGCTGAGGAGATGGGGCGTATTATCCGTTCTGTATGGGACCTATTGAGATGTGTTCCTTTGATTTTTCAAATGGGAGGTACTTGAGCTATGTTTAAACACTGACAGTAAACACCCAGATGAAGAGGTAGAGATGGAGGATGCAGGAGAAAAGAGACGGCCGAGAGCACTGCCCGCACTAACGCGTGCGAAGGCCTGGGACCCCGCGCGCCCTCCGCCGCACGTGGCAGGGACCCGCACCTGGTGTGCCGGCCAGACACCCGTGCTGCGGCCGTTGGGAGAGCACCTGCTAATGACCTGAAGAACTTTTTTTAAAAACAGAGAATGATGCAATCATTATATTATTCTTTATAAAATATATATATATGTTTAACATATTCATTATGAGTCCACCTGTATTTATCACATACCTTAAGCAATTATCACCGATGGGACCGATTTGTTTCACCTGTACCCCCCTCTTCAACTCTCCCAACCTGATGGTTTATATACGTACCTATAAATCACTATAATATATATTAAAAGTAAATACAAATTAATAATGATTTCTCAATTTCTTCCGGTATTCAGTTGGTAGAGAATCAGACTGTTGACCCTGGGTAGAGCTTTTTGGAAGAAAGGAGAAAAGGAGGATTTGTCCCCAAAGCAGACAAGCCCTGGGCACAAAGCAGGGCCACAGTTACAGTCCTGGCTGGTCCAAAAGTTCAAGTCCCAGAGCTTAACCTGTGGCCAAACTCAGCCGCACTTCATTAATCCATTCGTTAACTATACGCTGAGCACTTACTCTGTGTCAGGCACTGTTCAAGGCACTGGACATGGAGAAGTGGGCAAATCAGACACGACCCCTGGCTTCACGGGGCTTCTGGCCTAGCACAGTGAGCTCCCTCACCCCTGTGAACAACCCAGCACTGTGCTGCCTGCCAATCTGTGTTTGTCGTTAAACAGTATTATGACACTGAAGGAACTTTTAAGAAAAAAATTTAATCTCAAATAGCTAGATCTTTTATTAATGTATGTTTATATATTAAAATTAGAAGCAACCTAAATGTACATCAGTGTGGAATCCTTAAGAACACAACTTTTATTTTTTTTAAAGATTTTATTTATTTATTTTTTAGAGAGAGGGGAAGAAAGGGTGAAAGAGAGGAAGAGAGAAACAGCAATGTATGGTTGCCTCTCACATGGCCCTCACTGGGGACCTGGCCCGCAACCCAGGCACGTGCCCTGACTGGGAATTGAACTGGGATCGTTTGGTTCCCAGCCCTCGCTCAATCCACTGAGCTACACTAGCCAGGGCAAGAACACAGCTTTTAAAAATGATGAACTAGGTCTGCCCATGTGTGCATATTACAAATATATACTCAAAGCTTGCTTAAATCAAGGCTTTCAAACTTTGGCACGTGTCAGGATGAACTAGAGGGCTCTGCATAATAAAGTGGGAGAAAATTTGAGTTCTGAGGGAAATTAGGGGAGAGGAAAAAAAGAGGTGGGGAAAAATAGCTAAAGAGAAATGGCCAAAGAGACTTTGGAACAAACTGAAATATTCCATTTTAGTTATGTGCTCTACTGTCCTGCATTAGAACCCTTTGAATTGTCTCTAAACCTTCTGGTATTGCTTTGGTCAATAGTACTTTGAGGGGCAGAGGGATCGATGTATTCAGTGTGGGGCGATGCGGTACGGAAAAGGGACGGCACATACAGAGTGTGAGACCCAGGACAAGGAAGGACTGAGCATTTAGCAAAAGCAGGACATAAAAATCAGAGGTGACTAGGAGCCATGGAAGCCCAGGAATCCCTGGGGAGAAGGAGCGACAAGAGAGAGATAGTTTTATTTAAATATGATGAAAATAGGTGTACCCGTAAGGCTAGAGGACTGGTGACAGCCATCAGCTGATATCCAGCTAGGGACCAATACTGAGAATAGACAAGGCCACGCGTAACAATGTTGCAAATAACGGTGACGGAGTCATAGCTGTAGAAGAGGGTTGAAAGAGAACATGAATAAGAGAATATACTTACTCTCAGAATAGAGCCCTCCAAAATTGTTAAATAGTTTAAGAAGAATACACCTTCCTCAATACCAGCAAGGATTTCCTAATGAATAAACAACTGGTTCCAGGTGATAAGGTTGCAATCGATACCTAATGCCAACTGGCATCATTGGCCAAGCATAAGTGCTTAATGTAAGAAGAAGCACCTATGATAACAGTGCTCTTACATTGTGATAATAAATTAGCACAGGCTGCAAAGTCAACAACCAGTTAATATTCTAAAAAGTATTGCCTCGAAATGCGTAAGATTTGCTTTTCCACCAGCAACACGATGACTTGGCCTTTTGTGAGAGAAAGATAGAGTATAAGGATTACCCCTGCAATGCTTCCTATAGGGCTAGGTAGTTTCAAATCTGCTGCTATGGCACCCTGTGCTGAATTCAGTCACAGCACTTATTATATTATATGTCAGTGTCTGATCGTTTGTCCTTTTCCCCCAGGGGACTATGAGCAGATTGGAGTCGGGGGCTGTGTCTTTCATTAGGCCCGAGCACATTATACACTGCCCTCAGAGGGACTGTTTGTGTAATGAGTGCATCAAGGATCATGTGTGTCTTAGAGTAGCCAAAGAAAACAATACTAGGCCTTAAAGTCCCTTTCTATAAAATGACAGGGTTGAACTGCACCATGGCCAAAGCCTCCAGACATGCCAGTCATCATTTGTTTGAGATACTAGATTTGTTCAAATGATTTCAAATCCGTAAATTTTCCCGAGAATCTATCCACTACTGTTGATTCAAGCATTTTTTTAGAGAGGACAGAATCTGAACTCCTAGAGAACAGGGTGTCCATTAGGCACTGGAAAATGCCAAGGCTATCAGAGGTGGTGCGATAATAAGATGGTGATTCTTTGGGGATCTGTGGTTTCTGTTTCAATAGTAAGTCACCCTAAGTGAAAGAGGCCAGACACAATGGGTCCCATATTGCAGGATGAAATATCCGGAATAGGTAAATGCACAGGGACAGAAGGCAGCTAGTGGTTGCCAGGGCCTGGAGGAGGGGGCGGCTCAGGGGAATGGGGGACGATTGTCCAATGAGTAGGGGTCTCCTTTGAGGGTGATGAAAATGGTTCAGAATTAAATAGAGGGGACTGTTTCACACTACTGTGAATTCACTTAATGCCACCAAATTGTACACTTTGTTACGCTAATTTCACCTGAGAAGAATTAGGCCCTGACAACACTGAGCTAGGTCAAATTGATATGAAACCTCACTCCCTGACGTTAACAAATTACATGGTGTTAACTAACTTCAGAAACTTAATGAAGATCTACTAAAGTATCTTACTTGTATCGGGTTTATAGTTTAAAAAAATCTCTTGGCCGATAGGCTTTAAAAATAACGATGTTAATAATAGTTAGCATTTATTGTGTGCTTATTACGTTCTAGGTGCTCTCAATTCTCACAGTACCCTGTGAGGTAGGTCCTGTCGTTATCCCAATCTTACACCAGCTCCAGTTTGCCCGCCGGAGCAGCAGGTGGCAAAGCGGGACTCGAAACTCTGCCCTGGCCCGAGCGAAGTCTCTGCCCTTTGGTAATGACTCTGGGTGCACAACTGATACACCCCAGGGTGGTACGTGCAACTGATTTGAAGAGACGTTGATTGGTAAGATAACCAAGCTCTGTATATGTTTTTCTGATAGCAAAAATATGCCTGCTTAGTTTTCAAGTGAATGAGTACAAAAACAGGGTCTTCTTGGTGAGCAACTCCCTCGGAGGAGGGGATGGCAGAGTGGACCCCATTAGAGGGATCGTAGCCAGAATGAGCCTTGTAAGCTCCGGGTCTCTTGGGAGACACTGTGAGAATTCTGCTGACATCTTTTCGCATTCAGACTTTTTTTAACGGCACAGATGCTCTGCACCTAGGTCCCTAGAAACTTCTCTAGAAGAGACAAGTGATATGCTCTCCACAAAGAAATCCCTGGCAAGATCAGCTGTGTGAACAGCATTATATTGAAGAAGCCCTTGCATATTGGGTAACTTGGGCAAAATACCTTATGAGATTATATTATGCGCAAAGGCTTTATTGATTTTTGAAGTGCCATGCCTGAGAAAAATCTTCCATATTTTTGTATGTGGCTATTTATTAATGCTGTTGTATACTCCGATGTGTCCTGAGGCATATATCCTTCACCTACTGAGTGGTGTAATCCTTGGACCTCAGTGTTCTAGAATAGTCCACACCATCTGATGGCAGGTGATATGACCCTACGGCATAAGCTCTGGGCTTCCATCCAGCAGCATTTAAATAGTATGCTCTTTCAAGGGGAACTTTTCTCACGCAAAACCCATGCTTCACATCTTTAATCTGTGACTCCCTGCACTCTCCGAAAGCTGTTAGTAGGTCTGAAAATAATCTACAGATATCATGGACCATTCATCCATTCCTTGTGCTCAGCTGCTTCTGTTGGCCAGAGTTTCTGCCTAGGTTATGGGCCATATTTAAAGGAACACACAGTCTCACTGGTTGGGGCCTCTTTGAAATGTTAAATATCAACTGCTCAAGAGGTACGACGGGAGGATGTGATTGTGAACTCCACAAGCCAGATGATCCCTTCACGTCCTGGAATCCCCCCTCGTGCATCACGGACACGGAGAGCAGCAGGGCCCTGCACACTCGAGTGCAGCGCCCTCACAGGAAGTGAATTTCTTTAGTGACATTCAAATCTGACTGTTGACTCATATGGGGGTAAGAAGTGTGTCTTAGTCAACACCACAGTGAAGAGCACCTTTGGATGTGCTCCAGACTCGCCTCACAGCTGCCTACATGGCACCTCCGTTTCGGTGTCTTAGGCAACTCAGATTCACTATGTGCAAAACTGAACACTGGGTTTACTACCTTCCTCCCAGACTTTCCCAATCTCAGTCAATGGGTCCATCATTCACCCATTGCTCAGGGGAAAAACCTAAAGGCGACCTTGAATCCTGTCTTTCCCTCACAACCCACATCCAAATCCATCACTAACTCGTCTTATCTCTGACTGCAAAACATACCCCAAACCTGAGAGCCCCCGGCCTCTTCCTTTGGCTCTTCTAACAGCCTTCTCACTTGCTTTCCTGCTTCCACCCCTGCTCTCCTGGCCTATTTCATAACGAGAGGCCAGTGTGTTCTTTCTACAAGAAACAAAATAATAATGCTATGATAAAATCAGATCTTGTCACCTCTTGCTCAAATCCTTCCAACAATTTCTCATCACTCTCATAATCCAACAAAATTATTTATTAAGGCCCAGCAGACTGCACACCTCTGCAACCACGCTGCTGTCCTGGTGCGTCTGTTGTAACTTGACTGGCCTCTCACCCTCCTTCAAGCTCGCCAAGCACATTCCATCTCAGGGCCATCGCACATGGTGTCCTTTCCATCTGAAACATCCTTCCCCAGACGTTTGCCTGGCTCACTCCCTTGTTTCTTTCAGGGCTCTGCTTACATGTCACTTTTTCAGTGAGACATTCCCTAACCAACCCACCCATGTAAAATTAATTTTACATTAAGCTCTCCTCCATTTCTCATCCTTTTACCAAACTTTGTTTACAGCATGGATCACTTCTGACATATTTATGTACGTGTTGAATGAAGAAATGGTTGGTCTGGCACCCTTCCTAACAACACTAGAGAGCGAATTTTATCACCTAAAGTTGTCCAGCTCTCTATGACATTGCATCCTTTCCCTGTGCACACAGTATATATCCCTCAAACACACTTTCCCTGGCAGTAAAAAGAATGCATGCTTTGGAAATTAAGTCCAAACTAGTCACATTAACACACAGTTTCAAGAACATTGGGCTTCACTATCTCTGCCATTTTCAATTTTCAGAGTCTGTTGACTGTAATCTTGCTGCTTATGTATACCTGTGCTTCTATCCCATCCTTGGCACCCAGCCTCCCGGACAGAACTCCAGCGGGGCTGCTGGGAGTGTTTTGGAAGTGCGCTGGACCTGGCCGGCGGAAGAGGCCTCCTGTTGCAGGTACTGTAGAGTGACGGCCTTCGGCGTCCTCTTCACACAGTAGCTTGAAAACTACCTAAATTTAACTGCCATCGGATTTCAATATAAAATCTTCACTGCAGAAAATAATGGGAAAGAATGGTCAACTTTATCTCTGAACATTGAATGAGACAAATTCCCACCGCTGTCTTCTATTCTGTTATTGGACCAATGTTCTATATAATTAGGATGTAACCACTTAATACTCTGAGTATTAACAATCCATCTCAGTACTGTCACTACAATATTACCGCCTGCAAATGTCATTTTGTTGTGTCCGGTACCAGTTTTTAGTGAGCTATATCTAAGGCATGGAGTAAAAAAAAAAATTGGTAAATTACTCAAGTTCCTTTCACTATGATTTGGAAATGATATATCTTTATAGAATGAGACCCCATATTGGACCAGGGCTTTTATCGGGAAAAAATTCAATTTGCGTTGATTTAAAAGAAACATGAAGGTACAGAAGCACCAACCCCATGGTCTCAGAAGGAATGAGAGTAATAACACTGAGTCATAGATTCCCAAAGCATGCAAACATCTTCCCCTGCAGCAGCGGAATTACAAGATGTGCCACGTGACATATAGTTCCAAGGCTTCCGGGGTTCCTGGGTGGAATAGGCAAAGACTCAACTGAGTTACACCTTTGAAAGTGCTGGGATGCTACCAACTGCTCCCCACAGGTCCTGACCTCATTGAGAACAGGTGTAACAGGGTGCAGCCACGAGGGGCGTCCCCAAATAAGGATTAATAATGGGGTCCAGAACTCAAGGTGTCCAGGAAATATTAGAAAAAAAAAATATATATGATGTCCTCATACCCACAAGTCTGAGCTAGGGGATGAGACACATGAAGCAGGGCCATTCAGAGCTGTTTTGTATAGCAGCAGCTTTGCAGCTCACCTCTGGCTTGGTCATTTAAACATATTTGTAACCTTTAACTGGTTTCACAGATATGTTAAATAGCTGTGGCCATGCTTTGAGTCAGGGGGATGGAAGTGACTTCCACTCAAGATACAACTGGGAGGCAACTCCCCCTGGTCACGGCACCTGCATGAGAGCTTGGAGATGATTGGCTCCATGCCACGGGGCCACACCTGCCTGGACTTACTATGGCAGCGCAGTAAAGCTGGAAGAATAGGGAACGCTGGCAGGTGTAACTGATTGTAGGAGGAGTCGGAAATGGGGCTGCTGAGGAAGACTGGCCCTGGGATTTAAACCCAGGCACGGCATCCATACCTGGGCAGGACCACTCAGCTTTGGAAGAGGTTGGGACCACGAGGAGATTGCAGCGGCAACACAGTGAATGGTGCCAGAACCGAGGGGCTGCCTGAACTATGGACTTCTACTTCTTTTCCTGAGATACAGTACCCCAGACTGGGCAGAGGGAGAAGGAAGAACTGTGTGCATCTGTGGGCATTCTAAAGGACTTTAGTATCTTAATGAAGACATTAAGTCATTACTCTAAGTCTGTGTAACTTGTAATTAAATAATTCCTTTCCTTTTTTCCAATCTCTGGCATTGAGAGACGTCTTTTCTCTGGCAGCAGGCAAAGTGAACCTAGTTGGGGGGGACCCTGGAGAAAAAAGGGGGTCCTTTCGGTAACAGTATATCATACACCCTGCCCCCTGGGTCTGTTCCATAACACAGGGACACTGGGTGCTTTGGATTCAACATCTCACTCAGTTCATAACAAGGGAGTAATGAGTCACACTCCAGAGTCAGAACTAGCAGCTGTTTTAGGGCTGTGTGCATTTACAAGGTGAGAAAATAGGCACTGAAGGAAAAAGTAAAGGGTGGAGAGATGGAAAAGGAAGAGGGAGTGGCAGAATGGGAAAGGAAGAGCAGGAAAGAAAGAAAGGGAAACTTGATGAGGTGGGATAGAGATGGGGGAATAGCAGGTGTGTACGGGATTCTATCAGCACTGCCCTCCATTTCCAACTCTCCCTGTTCCCTCTCTAGTCCTGTGAATGGCCCCGCTGGGCAGGTTGAGAAGCAGAAGAGCTTCAGGCCCGAGATGGCCAAGGGGCTTCCTGGGACCTCTTTTGTCTTCACTCTCATTGATGTTTTTATTTCTCCTCTCCTTTTTTGTTTCCTCTCTCCATGTTCCTTGTCCCCTCCCCCTTTCTTCCTCACAAACACACTGGTTTTCTATCATTTGGAATGCCTGCAAAGAAGGCGATGTATTTTCTTGCGCCCTGGAAAAACTAACACAGGGGATGGACATCTGAGTCTCCGGAGCCAATCTGCTGCAACAGCTGCCGCTTGTCTTTGATCCCAGGTGGTTGGGACGTCCAAAACCACTTCCCTACGATAGGTGCCCAAACTTGTCAGAAGGACCTTTTGCTCCCAGACCCTTAGTTCCTCTTTCTGTCTCAGCCTGATCACTTCACTAGGTTTGGGGTTGTTTTCTACCCCAGGGCATTTTAGGCTGGAATGCAGAGCAAACAGTACAACTGGAGCACCAGACAGGCCTGAGCTCCAAGGCAAATTCTTAAGTGCCTCCTGTATGCATTCTCCTTGAGTACAAGCTCCTTGGTTTGCTGTATTCAAATTCCACTCTTCAAGTTCTGCCATTTCCTGACTGGACAGATCTTAGGTAAGCTACTTAAATCTCAGTTTCCCCTTCTGGGAGAAGAAAAAGTCAGTCATTCCTTCCTCAAGGATTGCTGTGAAGGTTAAATGGGATACTTTCTGTAAAGGGCTCAGCACTACTCCCGGCACGATCAGCGTGCACTATTATTATTATACTGCTCAGGAGAGGATCGTTGTGAACAACCTTTGCAGAGCAGTATTCTCGACTGCTGATGGGTGGCTGTTGTTTCTGTTGTTTCTCTTCCAGAGACCTTGACCAGTTTAAAGCCCCGGAAATGTAACCTGTTAGGACTCAGCACAGCTGGGAATCTAGAGACTCCAAGGCCTGCTGATAGGTGAAGGGCTGGTCTGTTACCAGCCAAAAGCAACAAGCCAGGATTGCTACAGTTGCTTTCCTTAAGAGTTCCGCCAGTTCAGATTGTGAAAGCACTGTGTAAGAGGCTTTCTAATCAGGTGAGACTATAGAAACACCTTGTTTGTGCAGTTTCTTGTTGACTTTGGTGTTGATGGGTCTTCCAGGAAAAAATAACAACAGGAAAGTATTAATGCCTTCTCTATCTCCAACACAATTTTAAGATTTTATATATCCTAAAATGTAATATACTTTATCTTTTCTTCTGTCAATATTGATCTAATACTGTGAGTACTAATAGTACCCACAAGCTGAGATAATGCAGGGCCTAGACAGTTTGGCAGGAGAGTGTGGATTTGATATAATCGTCAACTTGAAGATTCCAGCTATTGTTTAAAAAGGTGGGAAATGGTTTGCCAGGTCTGTGGAGAAACCCTGTGGTGTTCTAGGGTCACTGATGGGCCGCCGGCTGTTTGGGTCGTGCATCAGGCTGACTGAGGCCTACTCTGGCACCATAGTCATCGTAGTGCTGAGGCCTCATCTCTCAGCTCCCGCCAGTCTGCATGAGGCTCCTCCCAAGCTCCCAGATCTCATTCTACAGGCTGGGGAGTGGAGGGCGATGATTTCTTTCTACCTCATTTCTAGAGAGTGGGCTCTTAGCACTCCATTGTACAACAGGTCTGAGAGCCCCCAGGTTACCTAAATACAAACTATTTATAGAGATATCTATGCATACAGGTGAACAGAGACTAGGAGAAAATCCCTTCATAGGTTAGAAAGCTCATTTTGTGAATGATTTTCTTTCTTTTTATTTTGCTCTTTTTGTTGTATTATTTATGAGAAAACATTTAAAATTCAAGAAAAGGGATAAAACCAAATTCTCTGATCTGCAATGTATGCTTCTTTTGATGGTGTTCTTTGGAACAGGAATTTTTTTCCAGAGGCTGTATTTCCATCAGCTGTAGTTAACTTACACTTCTTATTTTCCCTTTGAGACTGGTGATGCACGTCTCACTTGGTCAAGCTGATTGGAAGCATTAGGAAAATTTGGTAACAAGAGTTACACAGGCTGAGCTTCATAAACTCCTGACTCCAAAAATTGGGCCCTGCTGATAAAGTGAGCATCTGCTGGTTCAGAAAGGACATTCCAGAAAGAACCTAGGTTTGGGGAACTGAGGACATGAGTCACTAACTTGAAAAATCCAGATAACTTATAAACAAAACTTCTTAGGAACAGGACAAAAAAACATTGAGTTGAAGGGAATTTTTCAATTTCAGATTATATGGCACTTATGAATGGCAGTAGCAAAGATTTATTGTTTGTACAATAATAAGATAGTGTCCTCCAAAACAGATGAATAATTGGAATAGTTAATGAAAATAATCTGAAGGACATCATAATAAAGTTGGGAAGTTATTTCCTGTTTTTAGCTGGCTTGGCCTGAAGTCTTCACTGCCATAAAAACGAATGTAATGTCTAACTTTTTATCTGGCTCTCAGAGTCCATTTATGCTATAAATTCATTCCTCTTCGACTCACTCTTACCAAAACCAGATTATTCACAAGGGAGTTTATAGTTGTTGATCTTTCATGGGGTTGATCTTACCATCCACAAATTATTTTTGGATGTTATCATCTTCTATTTCTATTTTACTCATGTGCAACCTATATTCTCACTGGAGCTGAGAGTTTGCTATTTAATTCTCCCATTTAATTACCTTTCTTCCTTCTTCTGATAAATGTCTGTCAGCTACAATGGCAAGCTCATTCATCCATTCAACAAACATTGTTGAGTAACACTGTTATGGAGGAGTGTGCACTCTGAGAAAGGAAATAATTATACACAGTACACAAACAATTTAAGGCAGGATGCGGCACAAGCTAGAGGAATTTTGAAGAGGATTCTTTTCATCCAGGAAATGAGTTGCAAGATGGGAAGGATATGCTAAGTAAGAGGAACCATATGAACACAGTCAGGAGGAAGAAAAGCACAGAATACATTTGGAGTAAGCAGTGAGCCATCGTTGAAGTTTTTGGGCGGAGTAAGGTGCGTGCTTGGAGCATCCATTTGGAATTGATAAGGGAACTCAAGAGTTAAAGATTTTAGCTTCAGTCTTAGTTGATAGGCGTAAGTGACTAATGCATGTGGAAGGTTGTTATTCCGGGAACTGGAATACATGACCTACCTCTGTGACTCCAGGAAGCTGAGAAACAACTCAGCCTTTGTGCCGCAGGGGGTCTGCAAGTGGTAGAGGTGGTATCTGAGCCATTGTGCTCCTGGGAGGGAACTCTAAGATGGGAAGTTTTATTGGAGGGTTTGAAAAGTGAAGTGACTTGAACTGATTTAAAATTTTATGGCTACTCTGGCTAGCTGAACAATTTTTTACTCTAGAGATTCTGACTCAATTGGTTTAGGAAGGGCCTGAGTTTTCAAAGTGCGCCAGACCAAAACCAGTCCCCAAGAGCTTACAATGTGTTCTCGCATTCAGTACTGTAACTCGAGTTTCTCAACAACCCCATGCAATGTGTAGATGGACAAACTGAGGCTCAGAGAGGCTTAACTGACTTTAAAGACCCACGGCCTATGAGGGAAATATCTAAGATATACTGAGAAATTGTAGCTCAGCATTAATCATCACTCGGCTCTGGCTGTCCAGGGCGGGTGTAGGGTGGGCGGTTGTGACTTATGAAGAGTATTGCTTTGGAGACATCTGATACCTACCTACACCTCCAATGGGGGAAAAAGAGATGCTTCCCCTTACCTCAAGCTACAGTGAGAGGAGCTTCCAGGGAAGCACTCGGAGAACTTGATACAAGTCACCTGGGCCCTGGGGGAATACAGGGAACTGGGATCTGATACTTCCTGAGAAACCAAAGGTAAACTAGAGAGGAACAGAGACACTAGAAACAGGTTGTATTTTTACCAGTTGTGGATACATAAATTTTTCCCAGGGGAAGGTGTACTGATGTTGGCAATTTACTTAGTTAATGACCACAAATAAGATGGATTAGTTGGGCTGATAGAGGGATGGATAGATATGTGATAAATCAAGTGTGGCTAAATGTTCCCAGGGATGGCTGGCGAGAATTCTTCCTGAAGTATTTCATTTTATTTTCTTAAAGATTTTATTTATTTATTTGTAGAGAAAGGGGAAGGGAGGGAGAAAGAGAGAGAAACATCAACATGTGGCTGCCCCTTGCACACCCCCAAGCGGGGACGTGGCCCGCAACACAGGCATGAGCCCTGGTTGGGAATTGAACCAGCAATGCCCTGGTTCACAGGCTGGCACTCAACCCATTGAGCCACACCAGCCAGGGCCGTAAAGCTATTTTAAAAGGGAGTCTAGCTAAGAAGGCAGAAAGCCACCCAAAGGATCAAGCAGAGAATTGAACCCCCAGAGCCCAAGAGCTGAGGGCTAGGGCCGTAGGTGGTTTGCCCAGAACCGCCTTCATGCATGCCATGTGCCTGAGACACCTGAGAAGCTCCACCGCCCTTCCCACCAAAACCCAGACCTGCAGGAATCTAAACGCTGAATCAGCAAGTAGTTAAGGTGGAGGAGGTGGAGATGAAAAAGGGGAGAGAGAAATAAAAGTGGTCTGTGCCTCGCCCCACTCTGCAGCCTTCGGGCCTGAAGCAGGACTGAGCTTGGGAAAAGAAAAAGCTTTACCTTGGAATAAAGTTCGCATGGCATTCATGAAATTTTACCCAGGATAGAAAAAGAAATGTCCTCAGAGAATTTGAGGAGACAGTGGATTAAATATACAAAAAATCCTGTGCTCGCGTCCTACTCAAACCTGCTCATTCAGTAACATGCACATGCCTAACAAAACCCATTCCTGGATGAAAGAATCCTGATTTGTTGTCATATCATGTGTTCATTTACTCAATAAATACTTACTGAGCACTTGCTACATGCCAGGCATCAGTATAGGTAGTGAGGATATAACAGTGAATCAGATAAACATTTGATATAAGTAGCAAAGTTTTCAAAGCCACAGGGGGTAATGGTAACATTCTATATGTTGATTAAGATTTGAGTTACGTAGGTGCATGCATTTATGAAAGCCAGAGTTCAATGTTTACAGTTTTTTCTTTTGAGGTACAACTTACATATGCTGACGTGCACAAGTCTTAAATACATGTTTGCTGAGTTTTGATAAATGCATGATCATCACAGCTCTGCTTCCTTCCATTGTCAGCAGATAACCGTGTCTCCTACTTCACCGAGAAAATACAAGCCACGAGACAGGCCTTCCCTCAACTTACAAATGTATGTACAGTAGTCATATTATCCTCTCTTCCTTTTCTTCTGTTATCATGGACAGTATGTTCCTACTCCCAACTGAGGCCAATTTCTGCCCCTGGTTTTTATATCCTACCCCCTTCAACCTTCTCAGAGGCCTTGTTAGCCCTCATCCTGAAGCACATTTCAAGGAATGAGCTTCTACTTAGACTTAGTAATCCTGGATTCTCTCCCTTACCTCAGAGTCCTCACACACACCATTTCCTTTTCTGGAAATACTTTCTTACTTCATGTATTATAATTCTTACTCACCCTTCAGGCCTTTGCTTGGATGCTGTTTATTTAGATGTGACTTCCCTGACCGTCTCTCCCACAGCCTGGTAGAACCTACTGAACTTTCTTTTTCATGACACTCAGCTCACCTGTAATTTCTTGTTCTATGTATGACTTGCCCACAAGACAAACACTGTCTTGTTATCTGCTACACCTCCAGTACTTAGCTTAAAACCTGGCATATTAAATACTTATTGCTGTTCCCTGGCTGGTGTGGTTCAGTGGATTGAGTGCCAGCCTGTGAACCAAAGGGTCACTAGTTCAATTCCCAGTCAGGGCATATGCCTGGGTTGTGGGCCAGATCCCCAGTGGGGTGCAAGTGAGAGACAACCACACATCGATGTTTCTCCCTCTCTTTCTCTCTCCTTCCCCCTCCCTCTAAAGTAAATAAATAAAATCTTAAAAAAATACATATTTATTGCGGAATAAAATAATTAATGAAAATGTAATCATATTATCTGTACCATGTAGTATTTTTTAAAATGTCTTCTTTTTCTTCATAGATTTTAATTTTTTATTCTAATAGCTATCACAATCTTTTCTAGGATTGCGTTAAAAAAGAAGGGCACTGTAGCGTTTTGTTCTTATAATTCTGTTCTTCAAATTTATTATTTATTTTTTAAATTTTTACTTACTGATTTTGAGAGAGAGAGAGGAAGGGAGAGAGAGAGAGAAACATTGATTTATTGCTCCACTTACTCATGCATTCATTGGTTGATTCTTGTATGTGCCCTGATGGGGAATTGAACTGACAACCTTGATGTATCCGGATGATGCTCTGACCGACTGAGGAACCCAGCCAGAGCTTGTTCTTAAAATTTAAATAAATGTCCTGTACATAGAAGATTCTCAATAAGAACTATTCCACAATCATAAAGATACTATTCTATGGAAAGATCCTTGGAGAGTCTAAACTTCCATTTCCTCAGGAAGAAAACACAACTACTGCAGCATTTTTGGACTGAATTATTAGTGCATTATTATTATTATTAACTTACTTATGGCTAGAGACCACCAGTGGGGAGACATTCTAAAAATTCAGAGTTCTTTCTATCTGAAAATTGTGAAGGAGGATGATCATCAGTTAGTTTACATGACTAAATCTTATAAAAAGCTTCGTTTTTCTAGGCAAACCTAAATTCAATATCCATTTATACACATAAGTGACCTAACATTACATGAATGCTTGTGTATGTAACATTCATACATACATGTGCCATTAAACACACAAATATGTATACACCTACATATATAATTTGAGGAGACAGAAGAGTTAAAAAATTATTTTAAAATGAGAGATCTCCTTACAAACAGTTTCTACTGCCAGACTTGACGTAAGTCTTGTTGACCAACTATAGCATCTGTCACCAGGTGAAAATACATTGTCAACCCAAGTACAGTTGGGGGCTTCACAGACCAGCCTTTTCCTGGAGTTCCATCCAAATAAAACTGACAACTTAGACTAACTGAAAAGGCCATTCAAGTCTTGACTGATGGCCCCTGAACAGGACAAGGCAAACTTCTTAAAATTCTCTTTCCCAGCTCGAATTTCCACATCCATCCCCCCCCCCCCCCCCCCCAAACAGGCGTAACCTCTGCTCTCTTCTTTCACTTCAGCACAATTCAGCTTATGCAGGTTTTTATTTGTCTCCCGCACCCGGGCGCTGACCGCGGCAAGAGCCCTCCCGGGAAGGGGAGCGTGTCGGGGCGTGCGCCCGGGTGGGGGGCGTGCGCCCGGGGAGACGCGCCGGAATCCGCCAGGCTCGCCGCGGCCGCGGGTTCCGGAAGTCCCTTTGCTCAAGGGGCTAAGAACTGGAGGTAAAAGGAGCAATGGATGAGTACAGTGGAAAAAGTAACATCCAGAGTATACATAATTATCTACTGGGCAGCACGATACCGACTCTGGGTAAAATTAGGGATTGTGAGATAGGCGAGATCCGTCTGGAGGTGAGCCTAGGACCTGGGCAAGGAATGATCTAATTGATCAGCATTTGTGGAGCCTTCTGACTAGTGTCTCTCTGGTGGCTGTACTGTGGTCTTTTTCTTTACAGTCACGGCTGTCTTTTAGCCGGGTAACAGAAGGATCATATGTCCAGCGGGCGGATAAAAACTCTTACAACTTTACTAAGAGGTGGTCTGGGACAATGACGTGGTCTCTGAGGTCCTTGAAGAATGGAGCCCGAGTGTCCTGGGTCCCAAGCAGTCCGGAACCCCTCCAGTTTAACAGTCTACAGGGGCGGTTAAGTCCCATGCGAAGCGCAGAGTGGCAAGGGCACCGGCTCCCAGGTCCGTGCACCTGGCCTCAGCCTCCAGGTGACCCAGTCGCCGTGCTCAGGCCGTCAGCAGTGGCCCCGCCCACTGCCCCTCTGGGCCCCGCCCTCTCCGTGGCCTCTGCGCACCGCCATTTTCGGCTACGCTACCCACTCATTTCGGCTCTTCTCGGCTTCCGTCCCAGATGATCCCTCCCCAAGGGTGCCACCGCCTCCTCCATCTCTCCGAGCTGGAGCCTCCTCCTCCGCCAGTGGCGTAGCTGGACTCTGAGTCCGTGCCAGCCACCTAGGGGCGGAGGTGCGGAGCCGGGTGTTGACCCGAGCGGGGGGCCATGGAGAAAGCGGCCCAAGGTGCTCTCCAAACCGACTGAGTGGGCCCGTTGCGGCTGCAGGCGCCATGGACCGAGCCCCAGCAGACCAGGTACGGGCCGGGGGCTGGGGGTCACAGCTTCCTCCCAGGCGGGCCCAAGTCTCCGAGCGTGGGCCCAGACGGCCGGAGCCCTCAGGTTCTTGAGGGTGCAGACCTGCTTCGCCCGGGAGCCTGGAGGCGCCCCGCTCTCCTGCATTGTTTCAGATGCCGTCTCGGGCTTGGGGACGTTTTTCATCCCTGGTTAGCAGCCCCCACTCCAGGCTGGGAACTTTTGCCCCTCCTCCCCGGATTGGTAAAAGGGGCCAGAAGACTCCCGAGTTGTCCGTGCTCTCCCGAGAGGGTTTATAACTTCTAGCGAATTTGCCTCCAGCCCCTCCCCATTCTCTTCAGTTCTGGAATGTGTTTTTCAAGGTGGAAAGGCTTTTAAGGGCTTCTCACCCAGAGAGACTGTCCAAACGTGTGATTACTACCGAGGAAGAGGGGGTTGTGGACTTTTTAGGTATACGTTCCATTGAGCAAAGCACTGTTTTTACAATGGTTTTGGGGAGGTGTTCTGTTTAAAATATGAAATATTACCGTTTCTCTTTGCCTTCCTACCTAACCACTTTTCAAAAATTAGTAATTTTTAAAAATTAAGCTTATGTCTTAAGGGTGGAGGGCCCAAAGCATGAATTCATTTTCGATCCCAAAGTAGTCCCATTAGTGTTCTGTTTTGTTTTTAATTGCACCACCGAATTCTTAATTATCAATGTTAGTAGGTGCTGAAAATCAGGGCTTTTACGTTGTTATCACAATGTAAAAAACAGTCTAAGATAATGTTTTATTCCCCCCAAAAATATTAATAAGTATTTTCCATTTTTGAGAGCACTGTGAAATGACGTAAATTGAGGTCGAAGTTTTTTCACTACATTCTCTTCCTCAGTGGAAGGCCCTGCCCAGTGATGAACTAGGCTAACAGATGAAAGAAAAGGAGAGATTAGTGATTTGCCTAATTAATTTCCAAATGGATAATTAGCACCTTAATAAATGAGACAGGGTTTCCCAAATTCCTCTGTGTGATTGATTTGACATTGCTAATCAGAGCCAGTTTTGATTTTGAAATTGGGCTCTTTCTGCAGGCAAAGCACAGTTTCCTACTTGTGTATATTTGTTTTTACAAAAATTTTAATCATAAAAAAGCTTTATGTGAACATGAGTCTGAAAACACAAATTTAAGTTTGTGAAACAATACATGTATTTACCAAAGCAAAATTGATTGGGGCCTCTTGGCAAATACATACATACTTTCCTGTTACCCAGAGTATTCTATATAAAGCCTATATCCAGTTTAATGAAAAACAAAATATTAGGGCATCTATTTAAAATGCCTGCGATTTCAAAGCCTGACAAGTGAATAAGAAGTTTTCTTGAATGATTTTCTTGTATGCATGTCACTAATGAAAGGGTTAAATATTTTACCATGATGTCAGAACTATAACCAGTAAAGCTACCACCTGTATACTTATGGTTCCTTTCATCCTAGAGGAAATGTAATTAACTATTTAGACGGTAACCTGTGTGTGATTATCTGAACAGCAAGTGCTGTGAGATTATTTATTTGAACTAGAGAGCCTCTTCCTCTTTCATCCTATGTTTTCCAAAGTCCACAGCCTATTTAAAATCCTGTAGAAATTTAATACTTAAAAAAAAATGTAGTTTCCTTGGAAGAATCCCACCCCTCCACCCCAGTACTTCCTGCCTCTTCCCCAACCTAATGCCAGATAAGAGAAAAATTGCCAATGAGTTTATGGAACCGTCCGAACCTTGTCTTCCCTTCACATGCGCTCCCAGGAAACTGAGACTCAAAGAGCAGCGCTGCTTCGCCTTGTTCATGCTGTAGGCAGTTAAGTTAATTCAAGGGTCCCCGGATGGCCTGGAAAGCTGGTGCTTCTTTTTATTTTAGCATTTTTCTGGGACAAGACTCTGGTATTTTCATAATATTCTCAAAGGGATCAGTCATTGAAAAAGGGTAAGGACCATTGACTTAATGGTAGATTGGGGTTAGAACTGAGATTTCTCAACTTTATGGAGTTCTTGATTGTTTCCACTATACTAGAGTAATATCATGATTTTCCCAGGTTATTAGGGATATACTTTTATATTTTTTACTAATGAGGTGAATTTAAATAGGTAAAAATCATGAAAAATATGTGATAAAATTTCCATTTTTCCTTTCAAAAATGTTTGGGTTTTTTTTTTTTTTTTTTTTTTTTCATTTTAAACCAGTGTTGGTTTACATTCAGAATTCCTGCGACTGCCTACAGCATTATAACTTATTATAATACTGAAGTGGTTAGCAATTAATATAAATAGGGTTTTTTAAAAAATACTTTATACAAACTTTCTGCATTTCATCTTAATCTGATTGAAACCCCTGGAATATTGCACAGTGTAACTTCTTTAAAAATCTGAGTGTGTTTTGCCTGAAGGTATTCATATTGCTGTTCTTGGATTACCTCTTAAAAAAAAATATATATATATATATAAAATCTGTGATTAAAAGGATAAATTGTATATATTTGGTCAAGATTATAAAAAGTTGATCAAGATTATAAAAACTAAATTACTGGGAATACATGCTAGATAATAATCTTACTTGCAGTAATGACTATGTGAAAGAATCTTACAACCAGAAGAGAATTTCAGGAATAATCTTTAGCAAAACTGTTTTAAATAAAAACAAGTAGTTTAATTTTAACTGCCAGAATTAGATGTTCTAAGAACAGATATGACTTGTTATAATAGTTTTTTGTCCTTAAAAAAAAAATGCTGGTATAAAGGGATGTGAAAAATAAATCATGGAGTTCATTTTGTTTATAAAGGCTTTACTGTTTCTATTTTTAGGAAACTTAAGACAGTGTTCTGAGATTAAAATAAAATAAACAGTGACAAAACACTTGAGGCTTATGGCCTCTTTTGTATGATCAAATAGTGTAAACACTGGCTTAATTTTTAGTATATCAACAATGAATAGGTTTTTTAAAAATTTACAAAATTGATTGCCAATGTCTTTAATTCTTATAAAAGCAAATGTGTAACAAATGGATACGACTTCACACAAAGTACAATTTACCAATAAATACAAAATTATCTGTCTTATAATTCTTTCCTTTAATGTGTAAACTTCAAATAACAGCACTGTAACTAAACATTTTCTAAGTAAGTTACTGCATACGTAATACTTACAGTTTGCCTTTATAGATATAAGCTAGTGATCTGTCTTAACAGATTTTTAAAATAATATTTTTATAGTAAAAAAGGCAGTAAATAATCCTCATTTAGTGAAAATACCACTTGGAAAATTTAAAAGGCATTTTTCTCTAAACCCTTAATTCAAAGAGGAATTTAAAAGTAGAACTATGTCATGGAGAAGGAATAACATACTACCTGTGAAAACCTATGGGATGTGGCTGAAGCTATACTCTGAGGCAAATGTATAGTGTTAAACGTTTTAAAAGGAAAATAAAAAGTAAGCATCGAAGGCAAGGAGTTAAGGGGAAATCCCCACAAAAGTGAAAGAGGAAATAAATGTAAAAACAATAAAGTAAATAATCCAAAACCTAATATTAAATTTAAAAACTGATTTTTAGAAAAGTGTCATCATATTTTAATAGGATTAGATGCAGTCTATTTTAAGAAAGGGGTAAAGGTCTGGATAGTAAAGCAACTGAACAGAACCTAAGTTAAATACTTTGAAGTCTTGCAAAACATACATATAACTACTGCAGTTTATTTTGGCAATGGTTACTTTCAGTATAAACTATTCCAATAAGAAAATAATACAGCCAGCAGGTATTTTTTAAGCATTGCATTTTTTTTTTCATTCAGCGGACATTCGTTTTACCTTTGGCCGTGAGAGATAAAATATCTTAATATTTGATATATTTCTACCTTAACATAGAATATGGAAGGTTTCCATGGTCATATTTTTTCTGTAGGTACGTGGTACATATTGGAATTTCACTGTAGGAGAGTGTGTTACTTTGTTCTAGTTCAGTTTTGATATTAAGTGGGTGTCATTCTTCTGTTGCTTAATCTAGGAAAATTATTTGCCCTCTTTTGGAGGTTCTATCTTAGAGCACTTTAGTATACATTTCCTGCTGATGTGAGCTTAGTAGGGATATTTGCACATTTTCACTAAACCCGTCATACAGCGCTCTTTCCAGAATATGTGCTCAATGCATGTTTATTGAATTACATAGGCTGTCAATGGTCTGAATGTTTTTGTTTAGTTAGAAACTCTTTTAGTCCCGGCTGGTGTGGCTGAGTGGTTTGAGTGCTGGCCTGCGAACCAGAAAGTTGCCAGTTTGATTCCCAGTCAGGGCACATGTCTGGGTGGTTGTGGACCTAGTCCCCAGATGGGGGCGTGCAAGAGGCAACCTATCGCTGTATCTCTCTCACACATCGGTATTTCTCTCCTTTCCTTTCTCCCTCCCTTCCCCTCTCTCTAAAATAAATAAATGACGTATATTTTAAAAACTCTTAAACAAGATTTTCATAGTTTCATGTTTGAGTAAATCTTGGATTTTCTAGATTATTCACATCAAAGAGGTTTATTATTAACATTGGTTTTAATATATGCAAGATTGCAATTAGCATGGAACTGTTTTCAAATATATGTTTCTGGGAAATTATGATTTTTCATTAATTTGGAAATATCTAAAATAATTTCTGAAAAAGATAATTTTACTACATAGTTTTTTTTAGCAAGTAGTGCAGCAATTTGTTCTTTTTAGTTTAAATTTATAACGTATCTGTATATTTTTTTGCTTTAAGAAGACAGCTCCATGCTATAAAATTTGTGATTTCTAAAAAATAGATTTTGGCAAAGGTAGAGAGACCAAACACCTAAATTCAAACTGAAGAACATTGTATGAAGTAACCAGTCTAATTTTCTCATAATGTTTTTGTTTTCCACTGTGTAAGACATTTTTCTTTGATTTTATACAAATGGTTGAAATACTGCCAAAATCTGTTGCTTACTTAACATATTATCTGTATGGGCTTTATTATGTGAAATATTAAGAAGAGGTTGGAGTCTTAACAGTACTTTTCAGGCCTGAGATCAGCAGATGCATATTTCAGTGTATGGAACTGAAGGCCCCAAAGTCACAGTAAACAACTTAAAAACCATAGAGTGGTAACTGGAGAGGAAAGTTTGCCAGTCTGTTCCTGCTAGTGACATCTTCTGTTTGTACAGCTGTTGACTGGACAGCAGCTTCTCTTTCTGCTGAACACAAAGGTTCATTTTAGTGTTTGTGAATTTTATTGTTGAACTCTGATATCTAGAATTGCACTTAGAATAGAAACCAATACACACTTTAATATTTAAGGGTATAGAGGGGTGGGCAGAAATAGGATTACAGTTTGTGAGTACACGGAACAGTTTATTATTATGTTATTAGTATTTACTGATTATTGTATTGTTTATTATTAACCTGGTTTTGCCCACTCCTGTGTACCGTGTGTTCGTAGACATTAGTTATAATTTATGCATGGCACTTTCAGAACAGTGACTTCCCTAAGTTCCTAAAACTATTAAATAAAAGTACAGATGAAACTAGGTATTAAAAACTTGGAACTTTTGACTTGAGCAAGAATTTGAATTTGTTGTTAAGAAAGTAATTTATGATTTAGTATTTTTTGAGGGTGGTGTCAAGAAAAGTGTTATTTAAAAGTTTTTATTTCTTTATAATTAATACTGCTTCTTTTTTCACATTAGAGAGAGAACTTGATGTAACCATATTCCTTGCTTTAAAACAAATCAGTATCTTCTTGTCCAGATTTACAAAATTGTTCGGAGTTCTCGTATGTTCAGAAGGACTTTGTGATTTTTTAAAAATCCTAAAAAGTTACATTTGTAGTATAATTAAAGTGTGATTTAAGTTTTCTTATGTATATGTATGAACTACATAAAGCAGGTTTCAGTTATCTGTGCCTTGTTGAAAATCGGCTTTTTTCCTAATTAAGGGAACATTTATCTTGATTATTTTATGCCTCTTATAAATAAGTTTGGTGTTCTAGTGACTATCATAGTGAAAATTACTGAAATATTCTATGAATGTTTGAAGTTTTTGCCTCCTGTGTTGACATGCAAGAAATTGAGTTTAGCTCACAGATATTTTAAGTACAGTTACTACATCTACTTCAGATAAAAGTAGACTTCAAAGTTCAATCAAATGGAAGGAAGAATAGTGAATTAAGACTGCAATACAGTTCAGATGATTTTCTCCCTCTCTTTACAAGCACTTCTGAATTTACAGTGGAATATTTTTAGAAAAAAATTTTTTGAATTAAGGCTATATATATATTGAGTATATTGAGTATTGAGTATATCAGGTCTTGTTTTTAAATTTTCTTGGATTTTTTCCTGAGAAATGTGCCTGAAATTTATTCTGAGAACGATGCCTTTCTGAGATCTTCTAATAAATGCCATCCTAGTGTGTTTGTTGGAGAAAAGTTTTTTTAATGATTACATTTAAAAAATTTGTTGTTATAAATATAACAGATGCAGAAAGAAAACCACCTAAACCCAGTGTACAGCTAAGTGAATTATTATAAGGTAAATATTTTGTAACTGTCACCTAAGTTAGGACAGAACTGTGCCAGGTGCCCCAGAAGCTCTCCAGGAATCTCCTCCCAGTCTCTTTCCTAACAGTAATTCCTATTCCGATTTATGGATCTTATTTACTTTCCTGAATTATGTTGTCACCATATGTGCATCCTTAAATTCTTTAGTTTTTTTAACATGTCTTTTAAATCTCTAGATTTATTATAAGATAGAAAATAGGCCGTGGCCTGGTACCTCAGCGGGTAGAGCGTCATCTTAATACGCCAAGGTTGCAGTTTTGACCCCTGGTCACAGCACGTAATCAACCAATGAATGCATAAATAAGTGGAACAACAAATTGGTCTTCCTCCTTCCCTCTTCCCTTTCCTCTCTGTTTCTTAAAATCAGTTTTTAAAAAGAAATACAAAATAAACTAAAATGGAGTACATATTCTGAATTATTTTAGTTTGCTTGGTTTGTCTCCTGGGAAACTGAAGTACTTATTTTTTTCCTAGTTTAAGTGTGAACCAGAAGTTTTCTCCCCCTTACGTCTTTTTTAAAAATTTCATCTTACACATTTTCCTTCCTTTTAATTTAACTGTACTAATGTAATTTCCTGAAATGGGCAGAAAGAGACTTTTTTAGGCTATTCTAACAAACATAATTATCCTTCAGAATGCTGTTTAATGATTTTTCTCCCATAACAAAGTTAGTTAAAAACACGTTGTTTCATATCTGAAGGGCTAGATTTCGTACCATCAGCTTTATTTTGGGACTTTGAGGTATGACTGATTTCCCTGTACTCTTGATTGTTTTAACAGCTTTGATTACATAAGATGTGAATTTCATAGAAATGTAGTAACCTTTGATAAGTTTGTTCCCTGTTTTATTGAATGACTTCATCTAATCATATTTAATTATTTTAATTTGTTGTTATGTTCCTTTGGATGTTTTGTGAGTACTGAGGAGACCTAACTACTCTTCGTAAAAACTGACTCATTGTTGCATTGAAAATTTATGTTATTCAAGTATTTTGCTCTTTCGTTAATCATGTGTTTTACTTTCTCTTTGAAGAATGTCAAGCTGTCAGCTGAGGTGGAGCCATTCATTCCCCAGAAGAAGAATCCTGATACATTTATGATCCCGATGGCACTCCCAAATGATAATGGAAGTGTTTCTGGTGTAGAGCCAACTCCAATTCCCAGCTACCTGATTACCTGTTATCCATTTGTACAGGAAAACCAGTCCAATAGGTAATTTGTTGATTATTTTCTTTTTTAGTTGGGAGGGCAAGGGGTAGGAAATACAGAAGTTGACGAAACACACTAAATTTTTTTTCCCTTTGTAACTTGTAAATATGAACCATTTCTCTATTTTTTAAGAGTAAATAAAATTGAATGATGTGGAATTTTGGACCCTATTAACACAGTTTATTTTTTCACTCTTTAAAAGGATATGGAGTTTTGGGATGTGCCGTATTTGCCGTGGATAACGCACACCCGCGTTTTGTGCACATTATACACGGGTTTCTCTACCCGTGGTGTGTAGTCACTATGCCTGTACATAATGTACATCCTTATTTTTCCCTCAAGGATTTGGGCAAAAAGTGCACATTACATACCACAGAAAACAGTATCTTGTAATAGTAACTGAAATTTGTTTGAAATAAATTGACTTAAATGGAGGAATGAATTACTCAGAAAGAGGTAAATAGAAACCTTTTTTTGAGATTAGGCATCTAATCGTAATTGCTAAAATAATCTAGCATAAGAAGAAAATACCAAGGGATCAGTCCTTAACTTTGAAGCTTTTATTCTTAGTTAGCATATAACTCTAAACTCAGATTCTAGTTCTAAATTTAGCTTCTATGCTATAGTCTATAGGATGATGCAGCAACATGCTTGCAATTCAGGTGATGTGTGACCTAGTAACCACTGGGGCGTGGCTTGAGATGGTCACGGTAGCCTTTCTAGCCCTGCTGAGATTGTCTGGCTGACTGGCACGTCATTGGTGTGCTTCATTTCATGGCTTTGTAAAAGTAATTTTAGACTCTTTCAAGTTATATCACAGAAAATTGCACTTCTTTCCTAGCACCGTGGAAAAAATGGCCGAGGCCTCTGCCCCCACCCCGAGGGCTAAGGCGACCAGTATTTCTTTAGTCTTTAACCCATGTGACACCCTGGTGTGCTAGGGCACGTTCTTTGAGAAATCCTGGATATATGAGATACAAGACCACCAAACAACTTTTTCAGAAATTAAATATTCAAGATAATAATCTGAAACTTTTTAAAAAAATGAGTAGATATTATTTTTTAGAGAAGTTTCAGTTTACAGAAAACTGAGCAGATAATAACAGAAGTTCCCACATTTCCCGCCCACCCCCCCATAATTTCATCTGTTATTAACGTCTTGGTTGAGTGAGGTACATTTGTTAGAACTGATGAACCAAAACTGATTCATTAATAGCTAAAGTTGGTAGTCCACATTAGGGTTCACTCTCGGTGTTACACAAGGGGGGACCCAAAAAGACCTCGGAGTTTAGTTGTAAAAAATTGTATATCCTCGCATGCTTCAGTTGCCTCCAAAGTGTTCTCCATTTGATGCAACACACCTACCGAGATGTTTTTTTCCACTGCTCAAAATAGGTTTTCAGCTCATTGATTTTGATGCGTTTTAGTCCTTCTGTCATGTTTTGGTCCACTTCTTCCACATTGGCAAAATTTCCCTTTAAGAACTAGGGTGGGGCATGGGGGTCTTGCCATTTTTGGTCAAAAACTGCTAAATACAGAGTGGTGTGGGCAGGTGCACTTGTAAACCACTCATCATGAAATGGGCAAACATGTTGAAAGATTCTCCAAAAACATTCACTAAAGCCAAACGCAGCCTCTCACAACAATACCAGCTGGTACACTGATATAGGTGGGTTCCTAGACCATTCACCTAGCAGGGGGAGCCTGTACTGCAAGGGCCCACCCTCCAGAAGATAATTTCGATTCTATCGTGGGTCCCTCCTTGTATATGCTATGGGTTTGGACAAATGTATAATGACGTGTGTCCACCATTAGAGTTACAGTATCACATGAAATAGTTGCACTGCCCTAAAAATCCTCTGTTCTGCCTAGTCATCCCTTCTCCCCTCCTAGATGCTTGAGACCACTGAACTTTTTATTGACCCCCAGAGTTTTGCCTCTCCCACGGTGTGGCATGGTTGGAGCCATATGGTGTGTGGCCATTTCAGATTGGCTTTCACTCGGCAATATGCATTTAAGATTCTTGCATATCTTTTCGTGATGTGAGACCTCATTTCTTTTTCTTGCCGGATAATATTCCAGGAAGGGACATTTTTGCATCATATTCATCATTGCTCAGGCTGCAGTATGGGCTCGTAGAATTCATCCCTTTTGGTGGTTGTGCACCCTGTGATCTGAAACTCTTAATAGTTTTGGGGATTGGACAAGTAGTAGAAGCTAAGGGATCTGTCTCAATTAAAAACTCTTGAGTTATATGGACTGTCCAGAGTTATTTGTAAACTAATAATAGTATTTTTGTTTTTGACAAAATGGCCAAGTGTATATAGTATGGTAAATTTAATTTTACTTTCCTTACCAAATATTTTGAGAATTCATGAGTAAGCCAGCTAGCAGATTACTTAAAAATATTTTTAGAATCATGGCAGTGAACATTTTTCCATTTTGCTTTGTCATAGGAATAGTGAGGAAAAGCTCTCCGCTCCAGTTCCCTATAACCCCTCATTCGTCAGCAGCAACTTTCTGCCAGAAGGACTGCTGAGACAAGAATCTTGCTGGTGCTTTATAGGAACTGTGCTAGAGGAAGCTCTAATGCTAGGAATAAGATGGCAGGGGACAGGCTTGCCTTTTGTCTTCTTTCTCTTGGACCTGAAGCCTGCTTCCATTGCCAAGGAGGAAGCCAGGAAAAGAGCTGGACTTGGCCAAGTGTTTAGGGGAGTATGGGAGAGGAGTAGGGGATCCTGGGACTGAGCTAAAGAATGAGATGTGGAGGAATCAAATCACCCATTGTAACGATCACCTTACACAACGATCATCTTACTCTGCTCTTTGCAGAAGGCCGTCACAGTTACTAGCATTGGATAGGAACTTAGGGCTCTTGGCAGATCCAGCAGGTAGGTGTTTAACTTTTAGGCAGCAATATCTTGAGGATGTTAAAGGGATAGTTACAAATAAGAATGGTATATACTTTTAAAAGTTTGGAATGCAGTAAAACTATCAGGTTGAATTCTTTTATACCATCATTTACTTTGCGATTACATATATATAATAATCTCTAGATCACAAGTGGCAAACACAAGGCCCACAGGCCGAATCCGGCCCTCCACCGTGTTTTATCTGCCTGGCACCTTGTTTCTACCCGGCGGCAGCACCGAGCTCCTTGCCCCTAGTTAAGGAGTGGTTACTTTTATACAGTCCTAAATTTACATTCAGCCCTTGGAGGGCAACTGCGAGGCTAATGTGACCCCCAGTGAAAATGAGTTTGACACCCATGCTCTATAGCAAAGAAATTGATAAGACCATAATTTTATCTCGTTTTTCAGAATTACTTTGAAGCCACTATTCTGTTGTGTTTTGTTCATTAGAATGAATGAGTTGATCCATTGCCAGTGTGGCTCCATTGGTTGGAGCATCATCCTGTAACTGAAGGGTTGTGGGTTCAGTTCCCATCAGGGTGCATGTGTAGGTTGCAGGTTCAATCCCTGGTCTGGGTGCGTATGATCCCCAGTCCGGGTGCATGCAGGAGGCAACAAATCGATCTTTCTCATATTGATGTTTCTGTCCCCTCTCCTCTCCTTTCCTGTCTCTCTAAAAAGCAATGAAAGAATGTCCTCAGGTGAGGATAAAAATAAGAGTTGAGATTTTGCTTTAGCATTGCTTCAGAGTTGTCAATAGAATTGTTCTCTTTTGATTTGGTTTTACAGACAGTTTCCGTTATATAACAATGATATACGATGGCAACAGCCCAATCCGAACCCAGCTGGACCATACCTTGCGTACCCCATTATATCTGCTCAGCCACCTGTTTCTACAGAGTATACATATTATCAGCTGATGCCCACACCATGTGCCCAAGTTATGGGTTTCTATCATCCTTTTCCTATACCTTATTCCAACACCTTTCAAGCTGCAAATACTGTAAATGGTATAACCACAGAATGCACTGAGCGTCCAAATCAGCTTGGACAAGTCTTCCCATTGTCCGGTCACCGAAGCAGAAATGGTAACAGAGGACCAGCGGCACCAAAAGTAAGTGACTGCTTTTGATTGGCTTCTGTTTGATATTTCTGTTGTTAATAATAGTGTTAGTGATCTGTACTTGTATTAATTAGCTTTTTATGTTGAATTTACTATAAAACATTTCATTCACTATTATAAAATATTAAGGGTATAATATTTATAAAATTTATAAAATAATTTTTTTACTTTGTTTCCTCATTCTTAATTGTTGATATGATTTATAATCTTCAAGTTCCTTCCAAGAGTTTTACATAAACACAGTGCACAAATATTTCCAAATTAATTTAGTGATAAAAACTGCTAGTATTAATAAGTGCTTAGTATGGGTCCCTTGCTGGCAGTGTTGAATGGCAATGCACGTCAAGATATTTCAGTCTCCAGAAATTAGCAGAAGGTAGTTATGGAAAAGAACTTTTGTGATTTTTTAAATCTCTTCAACTTTATTGGTTTTTTTTTTTTTTAAGATTTTATTTATTTTAGAGAGAGAGGAAGAGAGGGAGACAAGAGAGGGAGAGAAACAGCAATGTATGGTTGCCTCTCACATGGCCCTTACTGGGGACCTGACCCGCAACCCAGGCATGTGCCCTGACGGGGAATTGAACCAGGACCCTCTGGTTCCCAGCCCGTGCTCAATCCACTGAGCTACACCTGCCAGGGCCAACTTTATTGTTTTTATCCTGTGAATTTTTAGGAGGAATACCATTTTGTTATTCAGAAGGTTGCTTTTCTATTGAGGCCTTACTATCAAAGCAAGTAGGAAAAATCGTCTTAGCACTTTTGAGCTAATGAAAGGCAGTGTTACTTCTTAGATGCATCTTACTTCTGAATCATCAAGGAGTTGGTGCTTTGCTAGATTCTACCAACCCAGCGTGTTCAGTGAGAAGTCTTTGTTGTCTTCTGGCAAAGTCTTTACAAATTAAAGTACAAACAAGCAGTGGAGATCGTTTTGAAAGACTTTTAGCCTTCATTAATGGGAGCACCCTGGGTCAAGGGAAGTTTTGAGGGACCTCTAAAAATTAAAAGAAGTAAGTATTGGAAATAAGATAATAGTATATACCTTTCAGATGTTGAAGAGACATGATTCTTAGAATGCATTCCCAGCACTTGGAATGTTAAATTCAAAGTTCTATTTTATAAATTGTGATTAGTGATACTCATCTTTTTTAAAAAATGAAGGAAAGAATCAGCTTTTAATATTTTCTTTGTAAACTCCAAAGTAGGAATTTCTTTTATACTTCATGCCTATCATGAAACCAAAATTTAGTCTTTGCATAAGTTATAGCCTTTTAATTTATCCTTTTAAATAATTTACAATCCCTTTATGACATGACTGTATATCTATAATTTATTAATCGTTTGAGAAAATTAAAAATGCAAGTAACAAAAATGAATTTATATTTTATTTGTAGTAGTATTAATGGTTATTTGAAAAATTATGTTTAAAATGTGTGTACAATACCTTATTTAGCCTGTTATGATTGGCTGCAGATAACTTCATGAAATTCTGACACACTAGCCGTGTTTCCCTATGAGGTGGGAGCCACTAATTTGGAGCATACATTTAGGTATATTGTATCGTGGATATGTATTTTATAATGTTTAATACATTGAGTAAAATCTTAATTTTTTTTAAACTTAAATCAGCAACAGCTTTTACAACAACACATAAAAAGCAAAAGACCGCTGGTGAAAAATGTAGCTACTCAGAAAGAGACAAACGCAGCAGGTCCTGATCCTCGGTCAAAAATCGTGCTTCTGGTAGACGCTTCACAGCAGACCGGTAAGGCAGGGGTTCTTCCGTACAATGTACACACTGACTTTTCTCTGTTGTAATTGTGGATTATACCGCTTTTCATGACTCTAGACTTTCATCCTTCCATTGCCCTGCCACTGTGTGGAAATTCTCTAGGAGGGGTAAGACAGTCCATGGCCGTAACGCTCTTTCAGCTTGCTTGCTGGCTTCCGCGCAGACCCTGGCTCATGGAGCAGGGTGTGAGGCTTCCTTACAAAGCAGTGGGGCAGTTTAGAAACCAGAGATGGGATTTTTCAGAAATTGTAGAAATATGAAAGTCAATTCAGTAGAAATCATAATTGTACATATTTTTATAACTAGATTAAAACCTTTTATAAAATACTCTTAACATCCTATAATACTTTTTTGGAAAGAATTAACAAGTTTCCAGTGCATATTATAGCATAGATCTGAACCAGACCTATGAGTTCAAACAAGTAAAAAATATAGTTAGAGGATGGTATAAGCATTAAATAAAAAAGCTTTATCCTAGTAACAGATAAGAATTAATAGTCTTAAAATATTTGTGCTGTTTTCCAGTTTACATCATAAAATTCTACCTGATTGTTATAGAGTAGATAGATGTCTGTCACCTCACACCCATTGTCATTGACGCTAGTAAAAAAAAATGCTTGTTAATGATCCAAGGCCAAGAATTAGATCTGTTCAAAGGCACATTTGCTTTTTACACCTCAGCAGCCTCCACTCAAATGCAGTCTGGCTTAAAATGAATTAGGTAGTGCATACTTTCTTTCCTTTGGGATGTACCTTTTCTTTTGGACTTCTATTCAGTTATCCTTTTACAACTGCTTAGATACATTAAGAGCAAGAAAGCATCTGGGAATCAGTTAAACAGTCTTGCCGACAGTACAGTCACTGTGTGGTTTGTAGGGCATAGAGCAGTGAGACCAACAGACTGACAAGTGCTTGGGGTGCTCTGGAAAAGGATCACAGTGTAATACGTCACAGAGTTTTCTGTGTTTTGGTTGTCCCTAATCATAGTGACTTATTTGTACATGCTTTCAACCTTGGGACTGCATTTAAAAAGTTTGTGTACTTCTTTAGTTTAATCATTGTGACCACAAAGTCAGCCTTCTGAAGTATAAGAATTAGGAAATGAAAAGATGAAGGTATAGTTTGAATAGGTTGTATCTTTTATTTATATTCTTTATTTTGGAATTCTGAGGATTGTGCATTCTATTTATGTTTGTATTTTGTTTGTTTTTGTTTTCTTAGGATTCATTGGTATTAGTCAAAGGGAGAATGAAATACTATAAAGGAATTTGTAACAGATTTTTACTCTTAAACACAAGCTTTTATTAGTAAGCGTTTAGTAAGTGAGGCAGATACAACATAAAACAGTGAATTGCATTTGAGTGTGCTGCCAGTGGTCAAATTTAGGGAAAGATGCCATTTTCAATAGCAACAAAAATACAGTTTCTGGCAATGAGTCTCATGTAATATGTATAAAACATTTATGCAGGAAACTATGATTTTATTATAAGACATTAAAAATATATAAATATTAGGTTCATACAGGATGATTTGATATTGTAAATGTAATTTTTTCCCTAAGTTGGTCTGTAGATTCAGTGCAGTTCCAATGAAAATTCCAATAGAAATTTTGGGAGGACTTGACAAACTAATTATAAAATAAAAGAGTACTGGTCTAAGAAGACCCAAGATATCACTGGAAAAAACTTGTTCTCTAGATGTCAAGACCTAGTAAGCCATTTGAATTCTTAATGCTTATACAAAAATTTAGTATACAAAAATTAAACAAAGCATAGAGCCCCCAAACAGACTCACATATATGTGGAGACACATTCTCAAATATGAGAAATGTCAGAAATAGCATTACAGATTTTTAACCTGTACCCCACGCAGATCTATTCCAGATGGATTAAGGACTTAAATGGGAAAACCACGTGTTTTCTTCTGCATGTAGAACATGCAGAAGAAAATATAGGCAGATAGCTTTATGATTACAGGGAGGAAACTGAGTAATATTCAGAATTTCTGTTTATCAAAAGTAAGTGAAAGAACAAGCTACAAACTTGGAAAAGGTTTCTACTGTGCATGTAACTGACAAAGAATTAGCATGGGGGCATGTAAAGAATTCATATGAATCGATAAGAAAGTGATCCCACCTGTCCTCAGGGCCCCTAGGACCCAGTGCCCAGGGGCTGAAACAATTTGACAGAACTGTAGGAATTTTTCCTTTGACCTAGTTATCCCACCCCTGCGAATGTGTCCGAATAGAATCTTCCCCTAGAAAGAAAAGGGACTTTTTTTGACCCAATTTTTCCACTCCAGTGAATGTATCCAAATAGAATCTCCCCCTTAGAAAGAAAAGGAACAACAAAAACACTAAAAACTTCCCCAATGTCCAGTAACAGCTGACAAGTCAAGTTCAGGATATCTGCTCAGTGGAATAATATGGAGCCTTCTCACATTGTAATTATGAAGAACATATACTTTATATTAAACAGCACAACTCAAAGTAATATTGAGGCTGTATAAAAATTATGTATGGGTAGAAATGTGGGGAAAAAGAAAATTTATGATTTGTATGGGTAGGAGATTGTTAGGCTTTTTTTTTTAACATGATTACAATTTGTGAAATACAAAAATAAAAGACAACTCAGTAGAAAAATATGCCGAAGTCAAACAATCCTAAAGTAAAATTAAAAAATATTTCACAGAGGGGAAAAACGAGTGGCTGAAAGCATCAGTGGAGATCTCAACCTCTTTTAAGCAGGAAAATCCAAATTAAAACTTACAGTGAACTATCTTTTTATACCAGACAGTTGGTGACAATTACAGCCTAGAGGACAGTACCAAGTATTTGGTGAATAGGTGGATCAGTGGTGGATATTTATATTCTGCCGTTGGAGGGTAAATTGTTTCAACCACCTTTGAAATGATTTGGCCAGGTAAAGTTCAATATATGTATCTCCTAGGCCCAGAAGTATTTACCTTAGAGAAACTTTCGCATGCACACATATACATTCATTTGTCTGTGTGAGAATGTTTATAGCATTATTGTTCTTAATAATAGCAAAACCCCGAAACAACGTAAGTGTCCATCAGTGGTACAGAGGAGAAGTACCTTACCGTGTGGTCATACATGGGCGTTCTAGATTCCAGTGGCATTAATGAATTACAGCCACATGCATTAGAATTGCAAACCCATTGTTGAGGGGATGGGAAGCAAGACCCAAATATGGGCAGTATAATTTTATTTTTATAAATTTAAAATTGCAGTGTTACATGATTTATGTTTTAGGAATACAAAAATTCATGGTAAATCTATTTTAAAAAGTGAGGGATTAATAAGCACAGAATTCAGAATAGAAGTAACCTCTGAGGGAGGAAGAGGATGCAGTGCTGGAGAGGGCACACAGTGGACCTCAGAGGGCTGATGATGTTCTCTGTCTTAAATGGGTAATGGAGGTTTGTTTTATTATTTTAGTTATACTAACATTTTATTCTCTTCATAATAAACACATATTATAAACCAACTTGTCAGGAATATCTTAACTGTTGATGTTTTCAAAAAGTTTTCACCATTTACAAAGTTGAATATCTTTATTTTCCTACAACCTTAATGATAACAAGAATTTATCAATTTGGTCTTCACAAAACAGTTGTCACATTTTTCTTGCCTTGTAGATTTCCCATCAGACATCGCTAACAAGTCTCTCTCAGAGAGCTCTGCCACAGTGCTTTGGAAGTCCAAAGGCAGGAGGAGGCGAGCATCCCACCCTACTGCTGAATCCTCTAGTGAGCAGGGAGCGAGTGAAGCCGACATTGACAGTGACAGTGGCTACTGCAGTCCCAAACACAGCAACAACCAGCCCGCTGCGGGGGCTTCTCGAACGGACTCTGGCCCCATGAGTGTATGTGCCGTTGCTTTGATTTCTTTATCAGTCGTCTGTGTCAGTGTTATTCTCGTTACCTCTGCTGAGGTTTAAGTATCTATTTTCATGAACAATTCCTATAGTAATACGATGGTTACAAACATTTTGTATGTTTTATTAATATGAAAAATATGGAGAAATATATATTTTTCTAAGATTATAATAAGCATCCTTCATACTAGACTAAGTTATGAAATATTTGCAAGGTATATGGTATTGATTTTGAAGTGGAAAATAATTGTTGTTTTTGTTTCTCTTTTTAGAATGTGGAATCATCTGTATGTACAGGTACTTATTTTTCTGCATAGTGTTTTTGCTATAATTTCTTCTTTGTCCATGTCAAAGTTTTGCTTTTCAGGAGGAAGCTTGCTGATGTTACAAAAAATTAGAAATCTAAAGAGATTCAAGTTAAATTGAAAGTACCATCTTAATGATAAAATTGAAAAAATGTCTCCCAGAGGTATTCAGAGTTATGACATTTACATTGCTAAGAACTGGAGTACCACTTAAAGTTTATAGAAAAATGTCCACTATTATGTTTGTAGTGACTGAATTTCAGTACATAAAGTTAAGGAGCAATTTACGTTTGGGCATCTTATATAAGGAAATCACATTTTGAATCTCATTTGTTACAGGTGGTGTAAATTGGTCCAATGTAACCTGCCAGGCAACTCAGAAAAAACCTTGGATGGAAAAAAATCAGACATTTTCTAGAGGTGGAAGGCAGACTGAACAAAGAAATAATTCACAGGTAAGTTGAATTAAGTTGGACAAATTTGAGTAGTGTGATATGAATTACTATAAATGATAATAATGGTTTTGAAGGTCAGTATCCTTAATTTTTAGAGATGCATATTGAATTACTTAAAAGTAAAATATATCTGTAACTTTAAAATGGCTTAGCCAGTAAAAGTATTATTTAAGTAATGAAACAAAATGACAAAATGTTGAAAGTAAGTGGTGTATATATGGCCTCATATTGTACCATTTCCTTCTTTTTTTAATTTAAGAAATATATTTGAATATTTCATAATTGTGAAATAGAATACCCTTCAATCCTGCTTCACTTTGCTGACTTATCCATGTAAAGAGTTTTAATGCCTTAGACGTCAGTTCTTTGAACTCAGGACCGCAGCCTTGCCTGTGTGACTTTGCTTGACTGTGAACACGTGAGCCACACCCTGCTTGTTGCAGTGCCGTGGTGATGACTGTCTCCCTGCACTGCGGCCAGGTTGGGCAGCCTGCTGACCGTTGGGGGCAGCGAGGTGTAGCTGCAGCAGGCAGAGCAAGTTATATACTGTCACAGACTTCCAGTAACTGTCTTCCGGCTTTGGTTGCCTGTGAAATCGGGGTTGTATATTGGTCAGTATTTTTCCTCTTCAGCTTTTAGATAGATTGCTGATTTCTTTAAATCTAGTCAAGGAATTAAGGTTATATGAATAGATCTGTGGATGAACTGAAATAAGAGAAAGTTATTAATAGACCAAATACTTGCCTATTTTTCCTCCCTAAAGTGCAGTTGTACTTCAGATGTGCCCTAACTTTAATTAGGGTATCAGGAAAACAAGTGGAATGATGCCCTCTTCCCCGTGGTGGTTGCAGAAATAAGTCATCCTTAGTAGCAGGCTTGTGAGGCAGTCTAGTTTTATTTGATTAAAAACAAAAGAGCTAAAACAAGAATGTTTTAAAAAGATTAAACAAAATCTATGAAGTGTTTGGTTAAATACTGGAATTTTACATTGAAATTGTATCCACTAGACCTGCCAGTTTTGCAGCCTCAATACTGTTACTTTTGGTACCAGTAGCCCACTGGAGAGGAGGTAATACTGATACGGAAAAATATTTTCTCTCTGTCTCAAAAGGGGTGAGAAATGGTGAAAGAACAACAACAACAACAAAAATATGTAAACTACATGTAGTATGTTAAGTTTTGTTTATTTTGTAACTCTCCATTCTATAGAGACAGATGTTGTATAAAGTGTTTGCTTTCTTTTCTACTTCTGATGCTTTGTTATATTTTTCTTTTTTAAAAACTTTTTTTAAAGATTTTATTTATTTATTTTTAGAGAGGGGGAAAGAGAGGGAGAGAAACATCAATGTGCGGTTCCCTCTCGTGTGCCCCCCACTGGGGACCTGGCCTACAACTCAGGCATGTGCCCTAGACTGAGAATGGAACCGGTGACCCTTTCGTTCGCGGGCCAGTGCTCAATCCACTGAGTCACACCAGCCAGGACTGTTACATTTTTTTAAGCATGTATTTGTTTCATTTTTGACATGCAGAATCTTTTTAGTAAAAATACTCTCCCTTTTAAAATTCGATTATTTTTAGACTTAAAATGTCTTTCAGAAATCAAATAGTCATTTGTATTTTCTGCTATGTTTTTATAGAATGATATTTCAAGACTTTTTTAAAATCCAAGATTAATAATATCACAACCCAGATATTGATACAGTCAAGATACAGAACAGGTTAATCACTTATGTTGCCCTTTTATAGTCACACTCCTTTCCTTTCCCCAACCCTACCAGCCTCTCCTTAACTCCTAGAATCCACTAATATGTTTCCACTTGTTACAGTTTTGTCATTTCAAGTATGCTGTGTAGCCCTGACTAGTGTTGCTTAGTGGGTTGAGCTTCATCCTGCAAATCGAAAGGTTGGTTCGATTCCCAACGCAGGTCCCTGGTTGCAGGCATGTGAGAGGCAACTGGTTGACTGATGTTTCCCTCGTACGTCGATATTTCTCTCTCTTTCTCCCTCCCTTTTCCTCTCTCTAAAAATAAATAAAATCTTTTTTTTTTAAAAAAAGAATGTTGTATAAATGAACTCATACAGTGCTTTTAGGATCGGCTTTCTTCCACTTGCACGGTTTTCTAGAAATTTATCCAGGTTGTTCAGTATATCAATAGTTCATCCTTTTTGCGGCTGACTTCTGTTTTCATAGCATGGGTGTACCACAGTGAGTTTCACTTTTCCCGATGAAGGAACATCTGAGTTGTTTCCTGATGTTGGCTATTCTGAATAAAACTGATGTAAACATTCATGTTTAGGGGCGGGGGAGTGACGTGCATTATCACATTTTCATATTTTTCTTATAAAGACCTTATTTCTCAAAACTTTCAACCTTTTATATTAAATTATGCACTTTTATGAAAGTTCTTTGAGTTGTACACTTCTGTGTACTTTTCTGTATGTTATACTTCAATAAAACATTTACTTAAAAATAATAAGACATGGTTTTTTTCCCCATGGTTTTTTACTTAGGTTGGATTCAGATGCCGAGGACATAGTACTTCCTCAGAACGAAGACAGAATTTGCAGAAGAGACAAGATAATAAGCAGTTAAACCCTAGTCAATCCCATAGAAGTGACCCAAATTCTGAGTCTTTATATTTTGAGGTATTTTTTCACACTCTTTTTGGAATCTGTTATAGCAGAGGTTCCCTTTACAAAATTAATTTTCTATTATAATACCTTTTATGTCTTAACATATAACTCTGTTAGTTTATAAATTACTTAGAAGTGTTCAATTTATTTATTTATTTATTTATTTATTTATTTATTTTTAGAGGGGAAGGAAAAGAGAAAGAGAGGGAGAGAAACATCAGGGCGTGGTTGCCTCTTGCATGCCCCCAACTGGGGACCTGGCCCGCAACCCACGCGTGTGCCCTGACTGGGAATCGAACAGGTGACCCTTCAGCTTGTAGGCCAGCACTCAATTCACTGAGCCACACCAACCAGGACTAAAAGTTTTGACTTTTTTTTGTCTTGGTTATATACAGGGTTGGGCAAAAGTAGGTTTATAGTTATAAGTAGGTGAAGCGGTTTATTCTTGTATTATGATGTATTATTTTCCATACGAACAGCTGTAAACCTGTCTTTGTCCTACCCTGTATAGTTACTCTAACATTAACTTAATTAATTTTACTTCTATAAAATTTTGCATGGGTATTCTTCTTTTTGAGATAACATGTAGGGGTAGAACTTGATTTTATGTGGATTTCACCTAGTATAAAACTTTCTCCATAGTTCTCATTATTGTTCAGGCTTTTTGTCAGGTGTTTCAGATTTGAATAAGTCAATCTAGTTCATTTGTGCTGCTTGTTAGAGGAGAGTCTTGGAGAAGGAAGAAGAAAAGTTATTTTATTTTCTCTAACAGGCAGGGAGTTTATATTCTGATTGCAGTGTTTCTATTTGTTCATCTAGTTGAAGGCCTATTTGTATATGTGAAAGTAAGGTACTCTGAACAATACATTAAAGTGAATAAATGTCCTACCCTTATGGAGGTTGCTTTGTAGTAGAGAATGTATATATGTATACTCCTAAATATTGGCTTGAGTGTGGTTGGAGTTCAAAGGAGAGACAAGTCCCTTTGGACTTACTGCAGGGTAGGAAAAACATTTGGAATAGATTTGAAAGAATGAGTTGTGTTAAGATGCTGAACAACATCCCAGGTAACTCATTTGAGTATATCATTTTTCTTGGGTCATAATTTCTGTGAAATAGGTTAATAGATGAAGATTAAGCTGGAAACATGCTTGAGCCCAGATGCTAGAGGCGAACATTATATTGGATAAGCTTGGTAATTGACCTAAAAGACTTGAGAATGCATAATTATTTTATCAAAAACAGTACATGTGGCAGATTGATTATTTGCGTTTAATCATATGATTGGTTCCAAATTTACATTGAGTTAAACATACTAGAAATAATTTTCAATGTAAAGGAGGATATTGGTTAAGAAATTAGTTCGAATGGGAAATTTAAATTTTTATTTTTTTAACTTTAAACTGTGATGGGTATGTATAGTAATACAGGACAGCTAATATATGAATGAACTTCATATTAAGCCATGTGTTTAAATTTTTTCCAAATTATCTGAAATGTGATAAGGCCTTTTTGAATTTCTTTTCTATTACCCTATCATATCAGGGTAGAATTATTAAGAATAAAAATTGAATAGTAGATGAAGAAATCCAAAGGATGGGTGTGTGTGGATAGGCACCCACCCTTGAGTAACTAAATGAGCTATGTTTAAGACTGTGAATAGTTTGGTAGTAGTACTAAAAAAGTTGCTTTCCCATTTTTCATTACTCTTCAGTGTTATAAAATGTTTTCTTTAAGAGTTTATTTCCTTGAAATGTTTTTATTTGATATATGAAACTTTCAGGATGAAGATGGATTTCGAGAACTAAATGAGAATGGAAATGCTAAAGAAGAGAATATTCAACAGAAACTTTCTTCAAAAGTAGTGAGTGACTCTTTTTTCAAAAAATATTAACAAAATATGTGAACATCTGTTGAGTTATGGCTATGTTGAAAAAAACATTACAGGTAAGTCTAAGGACGTGGGGCAGCATGGTGTACAGCAGTGCCTTTGGTGCTTTACTACTCCTTCTCAGCACAGCCAGAGCCAAGACCTGCTCTGGGAAAGCCGTGTCTCATCACACGTGAGAAAATACCGTTAATTCATTGACATCATACAACGCACAGTCCATACTGACACTTCCACAGCTGTTGCACAGGTTCACTTTGGAGTTACTTTGTTTTCAGTCCTGGGTGCAGACAAGCATCACATATTGCATTAAGCTGTTTTGTCTTTATTATTTCTCAGTCTAGAATGGACTCACCATCTCACTCTGTTCTTTATGACATTGAATTCTTTGAAGAGTCCAGTCCAGTTATTCTGTAGACTATCCCACGTTCTTGATTGTCTTTTCTTGTTATTAGACTTTCATGGAATCACTGACAAATGATTTTCTCTGATTATTATAGTTGGATGACTTACCGGAAAACTCACCAATCAATATAGTTCAGACTCCAATTCCTATTACAACCTCCGTTCCTAAACGTGCAAAAAGTCAGAAGAAAAAAGCTTTAGCTGCAGCCCTTGCCACAGCTCAAGAATATTCAGAAATAAGTATGGAGCAAAAAAAATTACAGGTACATATATTTATTTTTATGAACAAATGTAATAGTTTATTCGGTAGGCTTGCAGTGATGGAGAATAGTGATGAATGCAGTTGTCTTAAATTGCCACACGTTCATACTAAAAAATGTTTTTGTTCATTTTCCTTGCAGGAAGCTTTATCAAAGGCAGCTGGAAAAAAGAGTAAGACACCTGTGCAGCTAGACTTGGGGGACATGTTAGCAGCTCTGGAAAAGCAACAACAAGCTATGAAAGCACGGCAGATTACTAACACGAGACCTCTGTCATACACAGGTGATGCCGTTAGTCTGAGCAGTTTGCTGTTTGGCTGTGGTCATTTATTTTGGACATTGTTAATCTACATAATACGTATCTAAAAAGATTCAGAGTCCTGCCACCAGCTCCTCTCCTGCTACCCTAGTAGCCCCATTGTACTACACTATAGTAGTCTCCTACTTATCACCAACCTTTCCTTCCCCCTAACCCCAGTCTCTTTTACAAGGAGTGATCTTTTTAAATATAAGCTGGTTTGCCCTGGCCAATGTAGCTCAATTGGAATGTCATCCTGTAAACTGATAGGTCACTCATTCAATTCCCAGTCAGGGCACAGGCCTAGGCTGCAAATTCTGTCCCTTGTGGGGGCACATACGAGAGGCACCTGATCAGTGTTTCTCTCTTACATTGATGTTTCCCTCCCTCCTTCTCCTCTCTTTAAAATCAATAAACATGTCATCAGGTGAGTATACTACACACACACACACACACACACACACACACACACACAGACACAGGATTATATCACTCCACTATTTATCTCACTTGGAGTAAAACCAGAACCCTGCTAAGTCCATGTCTTAGTTTATCCTCTTATTTTTCTACCCTCATCACCATTAATCTCTTGGTACACTGTTCTAGTCAAGTTAGTTCTCTCACTGTTCCATAGACACACCCAGCATGCTCCTTGCTCAGTATCTTTGTGAGTGCTGTTTTATTTACCTGGAACTCTCTTTCCTCAGATATCAGTATAGTTTATTCCCTTAGGTATTCCAGGTCTCTCTTCAAATGTCAGTTGATGTACATTTTGAACCAACCAGCCAAGTTTTTTTGTTTTTTAAAGGTTAAAATAACAAAAGTAATTTGGTTCTCTAAGTTTTAAATTGTGTATGTGTGTGTGAGAGAGAGAATATGAATGAGTGATATGATCTAGCTTGCTACTGAAACAGTATCATATTTTAGCAAACCATGTCAGATGTAGAGCTCAGCAGCTCTGATGTGCTTCCTCATTTCTGTTGATAGTCTTTGTTTTAGAATATGAGGTACAAGATAAAGGGAAGGTAAAAGCACCAGCCAAACAGCACGGATGTTGAGAGGCGTGATTGAATTTTCTGTTTCTTTGAAAAGGATCTACTGTTTTTAGATGAAAAGATAAGTAGCAGTGTATGACTTGAATCCTATTTGCAAAATGCTTAAATCTATAGTTCATCACCCATCCAGGTTGAAACTTAGCTTTTAGTAACTATTAGTAAAAATAATACTGAATGCATACTAAGCTAAGAGTTGCATGTTGTTGAGCTGGGAGTGGCATTAACATCTTGCTAAGAGAAAGGACTGTAGGGAGTGAAACCGAGTTTGTAGTGCTCTGGAGGCAGTGCCTAGTGGCTACAAGCAGGGCTTGAAGTTGAGATGCCTGGGTCTAAAATCTGTTTTTCCATCTATTTTCTTGGCAAGTTATTTAACCTTCTTTGCTTCAATTTCCTCACATTAAAATGGAAGTAATGATAGTATCTGCGCCAGGATTGTTTTGAGAAGTAAATGAGGTGATGTATGTAAAGTGCTTAGAAGCGTATGTGGATTATAATCACTCAGTAAATGTTAACTGATTATTATGAAGATGAGATTGCTGACCTGTGATACTTCACATGGATTACTCTGCAACTTTGATTCACTTAGTAAATGTTAACATATACCGATGTAAAGATCTACATGCAAGCATGGGGTCAGAAACTGAAATTACAGATATTAAAACATGTTTATATTCTTGTCAGTGAGAAAGACATACACAAATAACTAATAAAAAATAGCTCCTAAGGAAAGATACCAGCAAAGTTTTATGAACTTTTAGAAGAGAAAGTAATTTACGTCAGTAGGAAGGTATAGGGAGGATGTTACAGTAAATGACTTCTGCTCTAATTGGTGTGGCTCAATGGATTCAGCGCCAGCCTGTGAACTAAAGGGTCGCTGGTTCAATTCCCAGTCAGGGCACATGCCTGGGTTGTGGGCCAGGTCCCCAGTAGGGAGTGCACAAGAGGCAACCATACATTGATGTTTCTCTCTCTCTCTTTCTCCTTTCCTTCTCTTCTCTAAAAATAAATAAATAAAATCTTTTTAAAAGAAAAGCTATGTTTAAAAAATAATAAAAAACATAAATGACTTCGTATGTGATAGCATTTGGACTGGTCTTTGAAAGGGAAGGAGGATTCTTGACGAATAGAAATGAGGTTAATCTTTAATCTGTCACCAGTGTTTAAATTGGAAAGTGTTAATTACGAAGAAATCAATTTTCTTGGGGAGCCCCCAGAACAGGATGAGATGATATTAGAGATGTGAAAGGATTGTAAGAAATTGATAGGTTTTTTGTTTGATTTTTTTCCTGCTGGAATGCACAAGCATATCAAAGATGACTCCAAACTCTCTGGCTTGAAGAATTGTGATAGTGGTAAAGGCTGTAATGATACCTAACAAAATAAGGGTCGTGAAACTAGAATTCTGTTGGGAACAACAGACTCTGGCCTTGTTGTATTTGAAGTGCTAGTTAGAGAGATCTTGGTAGTTCCCATGTAACTTTTAGTTATGTATGTATGTGCAGTTTAGATTAGAAGTCAGTGTGTTTCAAATAGCGGCAGTTGTGGAAATACTGATACATAAGATTGTTGGGGAAAGAAAAGTTAGGAAAAAAAGTCTTCAGGAATAAAGCCTTGTGGAATACTCAGATTTAAAGGACAAAAGGAAGAAGAACCAGAGAAATAGGTTTGAGAAAGATTAAGAAAATAGGAGCGTGAGCCCTGGCTGTTGTGGCTCAGGGGACCGAGTGCCAGCCTGTGAGCCAAAGGGTCACTGGTTGGATTCCCAGTCAGGACACATGGTTGAGTTTCGGGCCAGGTCTCCAGTAGAGGGTGCTCAAGAGGTAACCACACATTGAAAATAGAACAGTGTTAAGTTGCAGAAGGCAGACTTCGAATTTTGGGGAGGAGGATGTGGTCTTTGGTACCAAATGGTGAAAAAAAAAAACAAGAATAGAATGAAGATTGAAGAGAATGAGATTTGGTAATGGCATGGTTATATGTGATCTTGACAATAGCAGTTTCAAGAGAGTGGGTGGGACAGAGGCCGGATTGTAATGATTTGGGAAGCGATGAAGAGAACACAGACTACTAAGAATTTTAACAAGGAAGTAAAGGGGAGTGGTGGTACCTTAGCTTGAGGGGAAGCCAGTCAGGGGAAGGGTTTTATTGATTTGCCTGTTTGGTTTTATTTTAGATAGAAGAGATATTATTTTATTTTTTTATTTTTTAAAGATGTTATTTATTTTTAGATATAGGGGAGGGGAGGGAGAAAGAGAGGTAGAGAAACATTGATTGATTGCCTCTTGTATGCCCCTAACCCAGGGACCTGGCCCACAACCCAGGCATATGCCCTCACTGGGAATTGAACTGCAGCCTTTCAGTTTGTGGAAGGACACCCAAACCACTGAGTCACACCAGCCGGGGCAGACAGTGGAGGTTTTAGTTTCTTTGGGAGTTAAGGAAAAGAGTTGGAGGTTAATAAGGAACTTGAAAGATGTAAGGGAAAAGGGATGGAGCAAGATCCTCGAGGAATTAATCCTAAAATGGGATTATAAGCAGAGGTGATTGGTGAGCTTTGGACAGGGGCAAAGATGTCTGCTGCCTCCTCTCAGATGGCTGTGAGTTTATATTGGATAGTATTGGGTTGGCCAAAAAGTCTGTTATGTTTTTTCTGCAAAATAAAAGACACATTTTTTATTTTCACAGATAAATATTGATTTGGATATTTTGAGTATGTTGGTTCTCTCCCACTGTTGGCTTCTAGTGGGTAGGGGCCAGGGGTGCTGCTAAACATTTTCCAATGCATCAGATAGCCCCACAGCAAACAATTATTTGGCCAAAAGGTTAGTGGTACCAAGAATCTTCACAAACCACTTTTGACGCATTTTACCAGTCACAGCATCTTCTCCATAAACTGCAAAAATCTTTTTTTTGCATTTAAGTTGTGTTTTTTACCTTTCTTGAAATAATAAAGCATAGTATGCCAAAAATGTTGTGTATCTTCTTCCATCTTCAGTATTAAAATGGCTGCACAAAAATTCAACAATTTTGGTGTTTTTTAAGTCCATGCTGATATGATAGCTGTCACAATACAGTCTCACAAAATTGTTTCCATTGAAGTTAAAGACAACTAAGCACTACTAGAGTCATCGTATTAAAACATAACGGACATTTTTGGTCAACCCAGTATCTTCTCAGCAGTAGCAGAAAAAGCCGGTCTGTTAGAGTGAGAGGTTTGAGAGTAAAGGTTTAGGACTGCTAAAGGGTTTGGGGGTAGCCACTGGGCAATGTCGTGGGGGGTGAGGGGCTCATTCTTCTGACAGACTGAAATGAGAGGAGCGAGAGACGACATATAAGGGTGATTCTTACGTAAGGCAGACTCAGTAAAATGAGGGGACATGCAGGGTTCTCAGATGTCAGAGGTGGAGTGATTGGGATTGGAAACCAGTTGCAAGAATTGAGATGCTTACTGGTTGCTGCAGTAGAGTAGAACTAACAATTTAAATACCCCTACTTTGGATTGCTAAATTAATTAATTGCGTTAGCTTTGTCTGTACCCTATGGAGACCGAAAGAATGGGCCAGAGCTGTACTGGGGGGTACCACACGGGTATGTGCTGCTCTGACAATTCGATGTCTGTTTTTCCACAAGAAGATGCCCTCGTTTTTTAGATTTAGCATTAGAAAATTTCTAAGTATGGAGAGTTGGCTGCAGTAGTAAAACTAATGTTCTTGTTTGTTTTTAGTGGTCACTGCAGCTTCTTTTCACACTAAAGACTCTACTAACAGACAACCTTTAACCAAAAGTCAGCCCTGTTTGACGTCCTTTAATTCTTTGGACATTACTTCCTCTAAAGCAAAAAAAGGAAAAGAGAAGGAAATTGTAAAACTAAAACGGCCCACTGCACTTAAAAAGGTAAAGCAAAATCTGGGATGTTTATTTTACAGGATAAATAAGGGTTTAAGTCTGTTTTGCAAAAGTAATGTCATGTTTTAGCCAACAGATTATTGTGAAATGTTCATAGGCATTGTCCTAAAGGCCATAACTAGTTAATTTGAGATTGGGGATATGTCATCAGCATCTTGCATATCTTTTTGTGTTGAACAGGGCTCTAGAGAATGAAGTTTTTCTATAGGAGAATCTTTTAAAAAGTTAAAACATTTAGTACCCCACAGCATCAGACCCTAGGAATGAGAAGTTCTGGATTCTAATACTAACTTTTGGTACTCGTTATGTAGTTCTAGGCAAACCTGCCTTCATCATCTTCATCTAAGGTGATAAATAACAGCACTGCTCTATTTAACTCAGTGTTGTTATTAAAGGGAGGTAATCCTGTCCATATAATTGAAGACTGGCAAATGTAAATCTAAGGGAACTGTATGACCTGGTTTCCAGGCTTTTTATTTCATCCATTTTAAGGTAAACTCTGGGTTTTGCGAACCAGTGTGAAGACTAAGGTGGATGTGGTAGATAGCTATAGTATTGTAGAGCCTCTCTTTAGTTTGGGTATAGTACCTCCTTCAGCTTTGGTGACTAAAATTCCATTTAACTTTTTGCCAGTTGGTTTTTATGTAGCCAGCTAAACACATAGCCATCCAAAATCCTTATGTCCATTTCTAAGTGAACCACTGTACCTGTGTAATAGTGAACATTTTAATTATTAGTAAATACTTAAAGAGTGATCAGTAATTAAAGACTGGTAATAACTTTTAGGTTATTTTGAAAGAGAGAGAGGAAAAGAAGGGCCGTTTAACTGTGGACCACAATCTTTTGGGATCTGAGGAACCAGTAGAAATGCACTTAGATTTTATTGATGATTTGCCACAGGAGATTGTTTCCCAGGAAGGTAAGATCACCCTTTACCCCTCTTTTCATGGAATGGTGTAGAGTATTTTACTTTATAGGTAAGCCATTACTAGTTATTCTCCTAATTGGAGGATTTGCTTTATATTTGGTTTTGAGAGTAGTTTCTCTTAAAGGTGCTTCTGGAGGGATATATGTAAACATCAGGGAACAGAGTTACATGGTAGGTTTTTGGCATTTTTGAGACTTAAATCCTGAATTTGTTGTAAAACTTCATAATTATGATCTCACCTATGCATCCTCTGCGGCTGTTGCAGTTCTTTTCATTTTGTCGTCTTTTATATCTGGAACGCTACCTCTCTTTCCTCACAGGACTGTTTTTAAGTGAATTGTTTTCTTGATTGTCTTTCTTGGCTTTCATGAGTTAATGGTGCACAATCCAATTTGTCAGTAAGATTCAGTGTCACACGGTTGCTAGCATTTATGATTCCAATTGGGACCTCAGCAAAACTATAGATTCCTTCTAAAATTATACCACTGTGGAAGAAAGATTTTAGGAAAGACCTGGCAGGTCCCTTTTTCTGCTGTTACATGTTTATTCCTCAACATTTTTCAGCCATTCAAATCTGGTTTACATATAGATTAAGTAGCAGTGTTTCATTGGGTTTAGAAAAATGAATTTACTTCTGAGGATTGTTCAGCTAGGACATATTTGGTTAGGATTCCCCTTTACTCTAAATTAAATGTCATTGCTTTTGTATTTAGGCATATTTATCCATCTGTTCATTCAGAAGGTGTTTATTGAATACTTGCTATGTGTACTTCAGTAACTGGGGTGGGAATGGCAAGGTCAGAAAATGCAGTAGTCTGGTCTTGCTACAAGAAGCTTATCACGTATGAAGATAAGAAACTATGTGTATAACTGCTAATTAATGGACTGAATATACAAATACAAACTCATATCGTGACTTCAGGTGTTCAGGAAAGAAGTAGTAACTGAAGGGGGCAGTTGAGTTAGGAGGTGGCATCTAAAACTACGGCTGCCTGAGCACAGAAGCAAAGACCAAGGAAGAGAAACAGGGATGGTGCCTGGAGTGGTGTGGAGAGAACGAGTGAGGTAGAACCATCGTTGCCAGAAGCAGTGGGAATTTTTATACAGTTTTAACAATGATTTCTAAGAAAGGGGGCAAAATAGAGATGAAGCAGATAAGTAATGGGGTCTTCTGCTATGGAAGCTAGCATGTAAATCCTCTAGGAATATATGTTTTAGATCATTTTTTTTAAGTACATTTTGAGATAGTAATAGGAAGAATTCATTTTTGTAGAGTATGTTATATAGAGTAAACAAGAAATGTTTACTTGTGATATGAACAATGTCCAACTTGTTAGCTTCCGGGGAATTTAGAAGTGATACAAAAGACAACTGCCTTCTAAGTTGTACTGATTATATTGATTTTAATACAGAGTTTCTCAGCGTTGGAAGTTTCTAAAGTCTTTACTCTCCCCACGTCTCTGCAGATACTGGACTGAGCATGCCCAGTGACACTTCGCTCTCTCCAGCAAGTCAGAACTCTCCATACTGTATGACACCTGTGTCACAAGGCTCTCCAGCTAGTTCTGGGATAGGCAGTCCGATGGCGTCTTCAACAATAACCAAAATCCACAGCAAAAGATTTAGAGAGTAAGTATTAGTCTCATTATTGAGGTTGAATAGTTTTAAGTACCTTGGTTGTAGTTCTGAATATATTATTGTCATTATTACTTGCTAGGTTGAGCAGACAAAACACTAAGGACCTTTACATTGTTTAAGATTCTGTTTAGTAGCTGGTTTCATGATATTTAAAGCATTTGCCTTCCATCAGCAATCACTGTTCGTGTGAAAATGAGTGGACTGTGAATAGACTTTTTATATCAGGTAGTGTTTATATCCTGGAAATTTGGCCTCTAACATCTTATATATAAAATGCCAAACTATGATGTTTTTCTCTCTCCAAGTGCTTCCACTGTGTTGTTTATATTATTGGCACTTCAACAAAAAATCCTATAACCAATTCATACCAAGTTTCTAAAGCCCTGTTACATGAAGTGAACCTATTACATAAAGTTATTAGTTTTTGAGCAAATATTTCTCAGTTTTCAATTGCCCATCTGTGAATAACCTTGAACTAACAGTACTGCTTTGAGGGCTTTGGGGATTTTAACATTTGTGCAGATGAATTAATTTTACCTTTAAAAATGACATATGAACAAATTTCAGGGTGAAAGTAAAATCTGTGTGAATCCAAACCATATTGGTTTGTTCTGTTCTTTTCTTTATACTGTTATTTTAAGCAAATACTTCTTGTCCTGATTTGGGAATAGATGGTGAAGCAAAAGAAACTCTTGGAGAATAAAATGCTATATATATATATATATATATATATATATATATATATTTATGAATAAACAGCTTAAAGAAAAACAGGATGAAGAAAATTGCATTTTTGATGTTGTTATTTAATTTTGATGCTTTAAGTAGTTAATCTTTCCTCAGTCTGTCTCGTTTTATCTTCCCTTCTGCAGTAGTGTCGTACTTGTACTTATTTAAACATCTTTCACATACACATAAAAAAAAAATCCCAAGGCAGAGCTCCCCCCCCCACACACAGGGAAGGCCTAGATTTTTCCACTCTATAATGTAATTTACCTGCTTATTCCTAGATTAGAAATTACACCAGTTTTTCTTAAGTACTTGCTAATGGTAGAGATTAGGGATTAAAACTAGAAAAGAATATATTAAGAACAAATAGCTGTGAGCAGTGTGGTTCAGTTGGTTGGGCATCATCCCGAAAACCGAAAGGTCGCTGATTCGATTCCTGGACAGGGCACACGACTGGATTGCAGGTTTGGTCCCTGGTCAGAGCACATATGAGGCAACCGATTGATGTTTCTCTCTCATATTGATGTTTCCACCTCTTTTTCTCCTTCCCTGCCCCGTTCTCTCTTCTTTCCCTAATAAATAGAGAAAAGTTTTTAAAAAATACATAAACAAACTTGGATGACTTCCTTATTCCTGAAATGAAGTGCTATAGTGGTCTCACACTTACTTCCTTTCTGTTTTTTTTGCATCGTAGCCGTAATATATCACAAAGAGCTTCATTTGGTTGCTTTGTCTCACGTGTTTTGGCTTGAATCAGTTACTGAGTTCACCCCCCATAGCACTAGATTTTTGGAGTTAGAGGGACCAGGACCCTCAAGGCCATCTTAGTTAACTCTTTGTAACCTTGGTTGAGGAAAACAGTGCCCGGAGACTGTGGCTTATCCAAGAGTGGAGGATGAGTTATTGGCATTAGGGTGTTCAGTAAGCATCTGCAAAGTTACGTTTCTTTCCTACTAGAAGCATCTTTAACAGTCATTGAAATGAAATAACCTTATATCTCCTTACCAAAAACATTATTTGTGTTTTTTTAAATCTAATTCAGCAGGCTAACATTTGATTTATATCCTTTGGAATTTAATAATTGGGAGTTTGGATAGTATTTCCCTGAGGTTGATCTATCTGTTATGTAAAAGCCAAATTTGTTGCAATTCAGAAAAACTTTTTTGTTTTTCTAATTGACTAAAGGAATAAGAGATTTTAAAGATTTAATTTTTTTATGAAAACCTCTTACTAGATCTATTTTCTCCTAAAGTAATTTTATAATTACAGAAAAGTAAATTAGAACAAACGGACTTATTTTTGGTTTCCTTTACAGGTATTGTAATCAGGTTCTTTGTAAAGAGATTGATGAATGTGTGACTCTTCTTCTTCAAGAGCTTGTCAGCTTCCAGGAGCGCATCTATCAGAAGGACCCTGTAAGAGCAAAAGCAAGGAGACGGCTGGTCATGGGGCTGAGGGAGGTTACCAAGCATATGAAGTTAAACAAGATCAAGTGTGTCATAATTTCTCCTAATTGTGAAAAAATCCAGTCCAAAGGTACGAATATTTTACTTGAAGTGTTTTGATACTTATTCAGTATAATTCATATGACTTAGCAGAGTGTAGGTGTAAAATATAGTATTGAGCATGATGGAAGAAAATCTATTTCAGTATGCGAAATTAAGTAATAAAATTGAGATTGGAACGTAAAGAAAACCCCCACCTGCAGACACTGGTGAAGGAGGTAAGTTGGGCCAGCCAGCCACCTATGCCCTCTGTTGTCGTGAGAGTGGGGACCAGCGAGAGTACACTTCTTTACCTCTGCATATACATCTACTTTTCTACATTTTACCTTTCTCTATATGTTACCTTTCTCTGAGGGCCCTCTGTTCTTGGTTATGGTGGAGGGATGCCCCTCAGAAACCAGCAGTTACTACAGAGCTGCTTGCACGAGCTGGCAAATAAGTACTTTGTACTGTGTTGTGCGCCCTTATTTGTCCTTTTTCATGAAGCAGCCACGTGGGTAGACAGTTGAATCAAGTAGCAGTACCAGGCATGCTCTCCATGGGGGAGCAGCACCAGTAAAAACAGTAACACACAGTATTAATACATACGATGGGTTTCTACTGCCTCTGAGAGATTGGCTAAAGGAATCAGCCACTATTAACAGTTCCCTTTCACTTCTTTTAGCAAGTGTATATTGTATTGAAATTTGATTCCTTCTACACTAAATCCTATGGAGAGACAAAAATACTAGGAATTTGGACTTTAACTGGGGAGAAAGAAAATAGTGCATATGTCCGTATGTAGTACAGATTCAAATAGGAAAAGGTGTGTAACGGCGTAAGCGCCACAGGCCTTCGTAGAACCCTTTGCTGCTGTGTTTTATGCTTTAACTGTTGGGCACCAAAGTGGCACTACGCGGGGAGTATTAAAGCCCCTATGTGTGCGTTGCCTTCTCAGGCGGCCTGGATGAGGCGCTCTATAACGTTATAGCCATGGCACGGGAACAGGAAATCCCTTTTGTGTTTGCCCTGGGAAGGAAGGCGCTAGGACGCTGTGTGAACAAGCTGGTTCCTGTCAGCGTGGTGGGAATCTTCAACTACTTTGGTGCTGAGGTAAGACTTGGGAGGGCGCCCCCTCCTCCGCCCCCCGCCCTGCCCCCAGGTAGTGCATTTTCTGAGGGCACATGCAGTGCTGTGGTTAAGCATTTGAAGAACTGAGATGATGACTCTCCAGGAATGAGTGGAAAATTCTTGAGTATTATATTTCCTTTTTTAATGTTGAAACCTTTACATAAATTAATCCTACGTATTTTTAAAAGATTTTTAGCTGCTATTTCTGCCACAGTTTTTTTCTTCTGGGTTCAGCTATGTAATACGTGATCATTTATTTAGCTTATTAACATACAATGTTTTAAGACTTTTTTATGAAGTTGATTCTACAGTATTTTGTGACAGAACTGATGGACCATTGATAAAACTCTACAAGAACTTTTAACATTACATTTAGTGTCTAGTATTGAATCAGGAAATTCTCTCAGTTTTGTGAGAATTAAATAAATAATATATGTAAGTTGCAGAGTATTTTCTAAGGTTCTGTGGTTGCCATACCATTTGGAATTTGTGCTGATTGAAAGTGTATCTAATTCTGAACAGTGGAGATATATATTGCTAATAATAGGAATAGAAATTGTAACAAAAAATGGACTAGTCAGAATCCCTTTCTTTTTAGAACCTGTTCAGTAAGTTAGTAGAGCTCACCGAGGAAGCCAGGAAAGCGTATAAAGACATGGTCGCAGCAATGGAACAAGAGCAGGCGGAGGAAGCCTTAAAGAACGTGAAGAAGGTGCCCCACCACATGGGGCATTCCCGGAACCCCTCGGCTGCGAGTGCCATTTCCTTCTGCAGTGTTATTTCTGAACCCATCTCGGAAGTAAATGAAAAGGAATATGGTAAGTTGTTATGTACCATTTTAAATAAGTTACATTTTGAAATAATTTTTTCATTAAGATCATTTGGAAATGACTTTCATGCTACCTTTATGTTTTTATCTTAGTGATTATTCAAATTTTGCTTAAAATTTTAGTTTACAAAATTACAGTAAACCCGACCTTTAAAAATTAGGAGACTATTTGGGGCTGAGGCTTTCTGTGAGACCCTGAAATTTAGTCATATTTTCATAATCTTCAAAAAGAAAGAAAAATCCCAAAAGGATAAAAAAAAAATGTGCCATACTTATGACCTATAACTTAGTAAATTCTGGGACATTTTATTGTAATATTTTATACTCTGTTACTAAAGTTTTTTTTTTTACTAAATAAACAAAATACCTGAACACCATTCAATCTAAGCTAACACCAGTCAATCTAAGCTAGACATATGACACTCCTGTTAAACCTTCCTGTAGTCAGAAAGAAACTAAGAAACATTTATGTGATATGTTTAAAGTAACGTTATTAACTGCACTCTGTATCTTAGCAGTTCCCTTGCCTTTGAACTGCAGTACTTCATTTCTATCATACTTTGAACTCTTAATTAAATTCTCTACTTTCTTGAACTAGTTTCTGGGGTTTTTTTCTTTTTAAAAATAGTATAGCCTCCTCCCTCAACTTGGGTTTTCGTCATTTCTTCTTTTCTCTTTTTAATCTATCTGAGAATTTACCAAATAGCTTGTTCGTACCTAAAGTTTAACATGTAGAAAACTGAGTCCTCATCTCCCTCCTCTCCTCTCCCACTGTCGTTCCCGGTCTGTCTGTCTCTGTAGGGAAACGTTTGGGATGCTCTGATGACACTGCAGACCACAGGCAATATAGCGAGTTATTGTGGGCCCTAGGAAGCTGTCGGCCCAGTGGGTGGGACTGGCTTAGACGCAGCTGTGTTTCTTTGGAATGATACTAGTTTAAAATAAAGAAGGTGAAGTGCCAGCTTTTTAAATGAGGTCACTTTATATAGTGATATGCCACATCTCAAGGACAGACTGCAAGATACATTCATAAAGCTATGGTTTTGGGTAAATTACAGTGATTGTCATTTGGGCACATAGAAAAGTTATGAAAAGAAATTCTCAGATGTAGGAGATGTTTTCAAAAAACACCAGATTTAAAGTGTTTAATAATTGAAGCCTTGGCTTTTTCACACTCTGCCTGGGGGATTTAGGCATAATTGATTAATTTCTGGGCCTCAGATTCCTTTTTAGTAAAATAAGGAGAGTTTTGTCTAGGTCATCTATAAAATTCCATTCAGAGTGAAAACTTGTGAGCTAATGGTTGAATCCTAAGAAAGGATTTAGAACCTTAAAGATGAGCTGATTTATCAGGACACTATCAAAATTGAGTGAAAGTAATCATAATAACGTTTAGAACAAAGCATAAAGTTATTCTATCTGTATTGAATGCATTTAGCAACAAACGAAACCCACTAATGTAGCTTAAAAAATTAGAATATTTAACTATGTTGCAATGTCATCAAGATCTCTGGGTCTTTCCTTCCTTCTGTTCTTTCATTCTCAGCCTGTGGGTTCTTAAGCTTATCATCTCATGCTCAGAATAGCTGCTGTGGCTCTGGGCAGCACAACAGTAGCCAAAAGCAGGAGGTTCGGGCAGCACGCTCCCAATACCAGTGAAGGAAAAGCTTACAGAAGACGTCACCTTTTGTTTCCTTGAGCTAGAGCTAATCGTGTCAACATTTATAACTGCAAGCAAGGGAGACTTGGGCAAGAGAATATTTGGCAAAGGGGAATAGGACAACCATGATGGTATAGGAACTATTTTAATCCATTCCCTGGGACTGGGTTCAAGTCCATTCCAAGTTTGGGAGTTCTGTTAGCCAGGAAGAAAATGGGTTATGACTGTTCGGTAGATAGCAGGCAGTGTCTTCTTGTCCTGGTGCAAAGTTTCTAAAATGTTTTCTTTTGATTTCCACGTTTTACAGTAGAAAATCTGGGGAAGAGGTGCTAATCATTGGTAGAATAGAAAGACCTCTGTGGTAGTCCAGTCTTGCTGTCCTGTGTGTACCCCTGGTTTTCTTCGCTTATCTTTCCCTTCCGCCCGAGTTCAGTTTATTTACGTGAAATAAAGTTTCAAACATAAATCTCAAATAAACAGTTCTTTGAGAACAGGAACTTGGCACATAATGGGCACTTGATATACAAGGTCTGTCCAGAAGGTATTCAGCCATGTAATATGAAAAATAGTTACTTATTGAAGAAGATACAAGAAACATTGTACATAGGACACTGACACCTCAGTCCCCTTCGGAGTGGGCACCCTGGGACCTCACACAGTTTTCGCCCAGTTGCCATCAGCTGCCCTGTCGTATTTTCCTGATCCTCATTGACAGTGTGAAATCTCTTCCCTTTCAAAGGTGATTCTAGTTTTGGAAAAAGGCAGAAGTCGAAGGGTACCAAATCTGTGCTGTAGGAGGGGCTGAGTCACTTGGGGGATTTAATGTTTTGCCAAAAAAGCTGCCTAAGACTCAGTGCATGAGTGGGTGCGTTGTCATGATGAAGCCGCTAATCACCAGTTGCCCTTAGCTGTGGCCTTCTGAATCACCTGAATAGTTTCCACAGAGGAATGTTCAAGCTTAATGCAAAATTTGATGCAAATTCATTGTTCTTGCTCAGTCATTTTGAATGCAGTGGCCACACAGTACACATACTCACTCAATGGCATCTGCCGCCCCCACTGACTAGTACAAGTGATGTCGCCATTGTTCACACAGGTGCATTGCAGTCCACTGTCCTTGGCTGCCAGGTTAGATTGATGCCGCACAAATCGTTCTTGTTACATTGACAATGGGCGGACTTGTTCCAGGCAGACCTTGTATAACAACAGCTCGCTTACTGAATGTTTACTGTGTGCTAGGCGCTCTTGTCAGCGCTTCACAGTTAGTAAGGCATGTAATCTTCTGAGCAACCTTACGAGAGAAGTATTGTATCACATTGTATAGATGAGGAAGCTAAGACAAAGGGAGATGAATAGCTTGTCACAGTAGGAAGTCTGATTCTGGAACCTGCACTGTTAGCCACTGTGATGTTCATTTCCTCCTGCCTGTTGAATGAATTCTCAGTATGACCAAGCTATAGGTATTCAGTAAGCAGTTACGAGGGGAGGACAGCCTCAGTGTCTAGTCCATTCTAGAATGAGTTTCCTGCTCATTCTCTGCTACCACTTCTTCCTCTGTAGGCTCTTGAACTCACTTGCTTATTCTTCTACCATATACAGTTATTTAAGACAAACAGCTTGCTCGTGCGTGCTGACCGAAGGGAGGAATACACACACCTTATCCTCTGACAGACCCACTAATGACTAGAAAGGTTTAAAAGAGATACTGTCACAAAATACCAGTAAACAGAACAGAAAAGCAGAGAAGGGGTTAATAAGCAAAGAAGAGCTTTACTGAATAAGTTTTGCTAAAATAAAACATTCAGAAGCAGGGTAGGTTTGGATCAGTACTGTTTCCAGATTTGTTGAGATTGTTGATTCTGCCTTTAACTTGCTCCCTAGTCTCCTCTTCAAAGGGGAACTTCTAGATGTTTTATTCCGGCTTTACAGTGCCTACATTTAGCACTTCTTTGTGCCTCCACCTCCACCCTCCAGTCAGATTACTTCTGTCCCCCGGATAAAGATGGCACTCTTACACCTGCCACGTTTCTCCCTCCGGTGTTTGTAAGTTCGCATGTTCATCAATTGTTGATCAGGCTTCACCTAATACTTTAAGGTGGGAGTCTTGGCTTTCTCCTGTGGATATGTGATCTCAGTGGCTCTTTGATCACTGGGACAAGACTCTTGATGGCCAATTGCAGGGTTCCTTATCTCTGCTTCTGAGGCTGTATCTCCCTTTCCTCTCCAAAGGTGGCTTTGTGCTTAACCTACCTACGAGATAAATGCCCAAGACCAAGTCTTGAGAGAGGGCAGCCCTGCTCCGTCTACTGATCTCTTTCATTTTTCCTGTTCCTTGACTCATTGTTAGGGAGGAGGTGGGACTTTTCCAAGACCCCAAGGGAATTTTTGCAGTACTTTTGAAGGAGGAAAAATTGTTGGAAGGATATATAAATGTGCAACTGAAGTTTTTAAAAATGTTATGCCTTTTAAAAGTTTGTTTTTGCATAATGCATGTGTGAAAATTTTTATTTAGTCTTCCCCACCCATCCCAGCACTTACTATATGCCAGCCATCGGGACACACCAATGAGCAGGAGTAGGAATGAGGAGGGATGAAGGGGCAAATGGCAAACACAAAACAAGTGCTTTGAACTGTATGTGCGAAAAGTGCTGTCAGATTTCAAGGTAGTGACTCTCGTAGGAAAGTCAGGGGAGGCTTTACGAAGGAACTGACATTGAAGTGTGGTTATCAAGGATGAGTGGGAGTCTGAAAGGTGTAAAGGAGGAAAAATGCTTCATATGGAAAGAGCAGCTTATACAAAGCAGAGGATTGTAAATAGAAAGAGTCTGACTTCTGGGAGCAGAGAGAGATCAGTGTGATCCTGCGTATAGAACGCATGGCTGGGGGCCAGAATGAACGGGGCCACAAGGATAGAGAAGGGTCACACATGAAGGACTTGGCTAGGGCCAGCGAAGGAGTTTGGCTTACTAGGGTAAAAGAAAGCCTGTTAGAAGTGATGTGATCAATTCACAAAACCAATTAGAAAGATACTGTAGATGTACAGCAAGGTAAAGAAGACTTAAGCTAAGGCAGAAGTGACCAAGTTTAGTAGCGTTTGAGCTAGAAGTGACATGGTACAGTTAGGAGTTCAGTGACAAAGGCATATCGTAAGGGAAAGGTAGGATGAAGGATTCCTGTAAGATTTCTTCTGCTTTGAGACTGTGAAAAAGATGTTATTAACTGACAGTGAACATATAGGAGGAGATTTGTTTTTTCATGAAGTAGGGGAGAGTGGAAAGGATCTGTTTTACACTTTGAAGTAGTTGCAGAAAAGGATGTTCCAAACCACGCACCCTGATTTCAAGTACAGAAAGTGTGTTCTGTATTATATAGTTGGTAGGGAACAGTCCATTTGAATATATTGATTAATATGAATGAGCTTGCTTAATCACTATAGCTGGATCACTACACCTGTAAAATGTAACAGCAGCTATAGTGCAAACAGAAGGGGATTTTTATTTAAAGAAAATAAGTAGAACTACAAAAAGCTGCACAGCAAAGGAAGTCAGCCACCTACGAAATGAAAAGACAACCTACTGAATGGGAGAAAATATTTGCAAATCATATGTCCAGTAACAGGTTAATATTCAAAAAATAAAAAGATCTCATAAGCAATTCAATTGCAAAAATAAAAAATAAAAAAAAATGGTTAGAGGATCTGAATAGACATTTTTCAAGAATAGACAGATGATTAACAGGTACATCAAAGATGCTCACTGTCAGCCCTGGCTGGTGTGGCTCAGTGGATTGGGCATAGGACTGTGAAGCAAAGGGTCACCAGTTCGATTCCCGCTCAGGGCACATGCCTGGGTTGTAGGTCAGGTCCCCAGTAGGAAGCGCATGAGAGGCAACCACACATTGATTTTCTTTCCTTTCTTTCTCCCTCCCTTCCCCTCTCTCTATGCTCTCTCTAAAAATAAATAAATAAAATCTTAAAAAAAAAAAGATACCATCATTAATCATCAGGGAAATGCAAATCAAAACCACAACGAGATTATCACCTCATACCTGTCAGAATGGGTGTTACCAAAAAGACAAAAAATAGCATGGAGCAAAGGGAATCCTTTGTAAATTGTAACCAAGGTAAATTGGTACAGCCACTATGGAAAATAGTATGGAGGTTCGTCAACATATTAAAAACAGAACTGTCATATGATCCAGCTATTCCACTTCTGGGTATTTATCCAAAGAAAACAAAAAACTAACTTGAAACGATATATGCACCCCTATGTTCATCGCTTCATTATTACATAGTCAAGATAAGGAAACAGCCTAAGTGTCCGTCTTCGGGTGAATGGATAAAGAAGATGTAGTATATTTATATATACAATGGGATATTCCGCCATAGAAAAGAATGGCTGAAATGAAGCCTTGCTATTTGCAACAACTTGGGTGGACCTGGAGAACATCATGCTAAGTGAAAAAGCCAGACAGAAAAAGATAAATACTATATGATCTCACATGTATGTGGAATCTAAAAACAACAAAATAAATAACCCCACCAGAGAAGGGGTTGGGTGAAGTGTCTGAAGGGGGTCCAAAAGCACAGACTTCCAGTGAGAAGTGAGTCGTGAGGATATAACTTACAGCATGGTGAATATAGTTAATGATACTGTGTTGCAACAGTAGATTTTTAAAAGTCCTCATCACAAGAAAGACAATTTTGTAATTATGTCTGGTGATAGAAGTTAACTGGACTTACTGTGGTGATCATTTTGCAGTCTATACAAATATCAAATCATAATGTCGTACACCTGAAACTAATATAATGTTATATGTCAATTATATTTCAATAATAAATAGAAAATTATAAAATGGGGTAGAAAGAAAATACAGAGGGGTAGGGGATCTATCCTTTGTCTTCTTTTTTTTTTTTTACTATATTTT